>CM062297.1:430693070-430747539 GCA_031216915.1 Pictodentalium vernedei | reverse complement strand
AATAATATTTTCTAGCATTTGTTTTTCCACAACACATCTAGAAATTTAACTAAAAAAGTTCAATCTTGTTTTACAGAGTACATGGAGCTCTTACAAACAAAACTTAACTAGTAGATTAAATTCCCAGTTGTATTATGAGAAACATTCAACAATTTATATTTTGATGTTGGTGCATCAGCACAGGAAGAGTCAAACCAAGACACTGAGCTGCGTGGGAGTCAGGGAGCATGACACAACACGTGCTGCGGACAAACTGTCTATAAAGTTCTTTGAAGTTTATCGAGTTTCCAGTTGGTTGTTACATTGTTGCATCCACTATCTGAAGACAGCGATGGGCAGCACATTTTTTTCCAAGCATTTTGTAACCCTATTTTCCTGAAGATGTGAATTCATTGATCTTTCTACTGAGATTTTGTTGGCTTGCGAGTCCTCCTACTGTGTTTTTCGACTAGTCGACAACCAAAACCAGAGTCGACTATAGGCAAAAAAACCCTGTCAACTCGACTAATCGTTTGAGCATTAGCTGGTACACGTAGAATTTATTTATTTTTTATTTAATGGTGTTTGAGGTCACATATTTTTTCACAATGGCTGATCATGACCATGACAGTTTACAGGTGGAGGAAGCCAGAGGACCCAAAGAGAACCACCGAGCAACTGTCATCTCCCCAGTATACCAACTCCACACAAGAAAGGTTAGCACTGGTTGAAGACAAGTGCGCCATCAACATGCATTATGCCTTAGTACACAAGGCCACTGTGCCCCCACATGGGCAATGGGGGAGGGGGGATGTGTCTTGCCCAGTTGTCACAGCTACTAGTCTAATGGCTTAACAGTGATTTCTAGTCGTTCTGAGGTCGTATAAGTTAGAAGAGACCTTTAAGGGTAAGGGGTGGGAGGGGTAATGAATGACATGAGGGTACTAAGAAATCAACAGATTTTTCCACAGTGTGATAAGAGTAATGGGAGTTCTTTGTGAGGCTACACAGATTATTTTGCAATTTGCAGGGCCGATTGTCACTGGGTAAAGGATTATTTAATTATTGGGTGTTTAAGGTCACATGTTTCTGCACAATGGATAATCAAGACTGGAGATAAAAGTCAAGTTTAGTCAATCAGTTATGCCCATGTTGCCCGTTTTAGAGGACTTCCACACTAGGTGACAGGGTGCTATTTTACCAGTAAAACAGAGCCTGTATGCCACAGTAAACCAATCATCTCAAGGACTGAAAAAAGATGCAATTTTGCTCAGGTAGTTCAGTTAAACAAGAGGCCCCACGTGGCCTTAATCGCTCACCTGACAAAGTGACTCTAAGAAGTATTTTAGGTCACCTTCACCATGTCATGCCTCATCAACATTAACTGGTTGAGTGATAGATTTTGTTTGAAGTTCAACATTTGTTACCTAAAATTAGTTTTATTTAAAATCATTGGTGTGTGGCCAATCTCCAATGATTTTTAATAAAGCAAATTTATCTCTGCAGACAAACTGGTTTAGCATGAAGCACAAACAAGGAATGTGAAGAGATAGCCTTGGACATCTCTCCCCAACTGTGGATATCTTCCATGTGCTACATGTATATATTTGCATGCAAGAAAACAAAAATTTTCACAAATTTTATTTTTTTTTATCATCATTGGAACAAGCTCAAACAGCTTATTCCAATAGGGGTATGGGAAGATCAGGTATATTTTTGAGACAGAAATGTGAATATATAAATAATGGTGTTTTTTTGTGAATGATGCTGGAGAATTTTGCGTAAAGATATGGTAAATGGTTTGTTCTAGATACAGAATGATGCAAAAGTATTTAAATTTGATTAGGCAAGTTGTTCCTATAATGCATTTAAAAATTGAAGTAACTGTTTTTTTGCTGACGAACTTTTAGATGTGTGTGTCTGTGTTTGTGTGTGTGTGTGTGTGTGTGTGTTTGTGTGTGTGTGTGTGGGGGGGGGGGGGGGGGGGGGTAAGAGTGTTCTTGCAAACAAAATTCCTGAATAAATGGAAAATTTTATTTTTTGTGTGAAAGACATAGTGCGTGAATGTTGATTGGAACAAGCTTAGAGAGCTCATTTTAATGTGAAGTCATAAAGCTGTGTTTTACGTACGAAATTTTGGAATAACTAAAAAAATTGCTTTTTTGACTCAAAAAGCATGGTGTGCGACCTCTCATTGGAACGAGCTCAAAAAGCTCATTCCAATGGGGTATTTACAAGCGATAAGTACATGTATGTTTAAGAGACAAAAATTAAAATTTGAATAGCGATTTTTGCGAAGAATGCTGACAAGTTTTGGCAGTTATGCTGGTAAAAAGGTAAGATATGCAAAGTGGTTGTTTTTTAGAGGCGACATTTAATTAAAGGGAATTAACCCTTGATTACTGAGGTAACTTCTAAAAGTACTGAAATTTCATGAAGCAATGTGAATAACAGACAACAATTGCCTAAAAATTTCATGAATAACTAAAATTTTTATTCCTTTGTCTCGAAAACATGGCATATGCTTGTTGGAATGAGCTGAATGCGTGTGTTCCAATGAGGGGTCATAAAATTTGAACGAAGATTTGTGTGAATAATGCATTAGTACTGCTAGATTTGGGTAAACGGTTCACCCTGGATACCACCCCTTCTATAGTAGATCTTTTCTGCAAATTTTGTCTAAGATTCTATCAACTTTACAAATAAATACGTTCATGAATCACAATCAGATCCACCCTACAATGTTGCATACCAAATATCAAAAGATTCTGCCTGCTGGATCTGGAGAAGAAGATTTTTTAAGAAATATGCCTGAAATGCACTAAGTTAAAATTTGGGCTCCTATATGGAGCCCAAATATAAACCCAGGGGGCCGATTTGAACAAACTTGAATCAGATCCACCCCACAATGTTGCTTACCAAATACGAAAAGATTCTGAAGCTGGATCTGGAGAAGAAGATTTTTTAAGAAATTTGCCTGAAATGCACTAAGTTCGAATTCGAGCTTCTATAGTGAGCCCAAATATGAAACTAGGAAGCCGATTTGAACAAACTTGAATCAGATCCACCCCACAATGTTGCATACCAAATATCAAAAGATTCTGCCTGCTGGATCTGGAGAAGAAGATTTTTTAATAAATTTGCCCGAAATGCACTAAGTGCGAATTCGGGCTTCTATATTAAGCCCAAATATGAATCCAGGGGGCCGATTTGAACAAACTTGAATCAGATCCACCCCGCAATGTTGCATACCAAATATCAAAAGATTCTGCCTGCTGGATCTGGAGAAGAAGATTTTTGAAGAAATTTGCCTGAAATGCACTAAGTGCGAATTCGGGCTTCTATATTAAGCCCAAATATGAATCCAGGGGGCCGATTTGAACAAACTTGAATCAGATCCACCCCGCAATGTTGCATACCAAATATCAAAAGATTCTGCCTGCTGGATCTGGAGAAGATTTTTGAAGAAATTTGCCCGAAATGCACTAAGTTTGAATTCGAGCTTCTATAGTGAGCCCAAATATGAATCCAGGGGGCCGATTTGAACAAACTTGAATCAGATCCACCCCGCAATGTTGCATACCAAATATCAAAAGATTCTGCCTGCTGGATCTGGAGAAGATGATTTTTTAAGAAATTTGCCTGAAATGCACTAAGTTCGAATTCGAGCTTCTATAGTGAGCCCAAATATGAATCTAGGAAGCCGATTTGAACAAACTTGAATCAGATCCACCCCACAATGTTGCATACCAAATATCAAAAGATTCTGCCTGCTGGATCTGGAGAAGATTTTTTAATAAATTTGCCCGAAATGCACTAAGTCCGAATTCAGGCTTCTATATTAAGCCCAAATATGAATCCAGGGGGCCGATTTGAACAAACTTGAATCAGATCCACCCCGCAATGTTGCATACCAAATATCAAAAGATTCTGCCTGCTGGATCTGGAGAAGAAGATTTTTGAAGAAATTTGCCCGAAATGCACTAAGTTTGAATTCGAGCTTCTATAGTGAGCCCAAATATGAATCTAGGGGGTCGATTTGAACAAACTTGAATCAGATCCACCCCGCAATGTTGCATACCAAATATCAAAAGATTCTGACTGCTGGATCTGGAGAAGATGATTTTTTAAGAAATTTGCCTGAAATGCACTAAGTTCGAATTCGAGCTTCTATAGTAAGCTCAAATATGAATCTAGGGAGCCGATTTAAACAAATTTGCATCAGATCCATCCCACAATGTTGCATACCAAATATCAAAAGATTCTGCCTGCTGGATCTGGAGAAGAAAATTTTTTAAGAAATTTGCCTGAAATGCACTAAGTTCGAATTCGAGCTTCTATAGTGAGCCCAAATATGAATCTAGGAAGCCGATTTGAACAAACTTGAATCAGATCCACCCCACAATGTTGCATACCAAATATCAAAAGATTCTGCCTGCTGGATCTGGAGAAGAAGATTTTTTAAGAAATTTGCATGAAATGCACTAAGTTCAAATTCGAGCTTCTATAGTGAGCCCAAATATGAATCTAGGAAGCCGATTTGAACAAACTTGAATCAGATCCACCCCACAATGTTGCATACCAAATATCAAAAGATTCTGCCTGCTGGATCTGGAGAAGATTTTTTAATAAATTTGCCCGAAATGCACTAAGTCCGAATTCAGGCTTCTATATTAAGCCCAAATATGAATCCAGGGGGCCGATTTGAACAAACTTGAATCAGATCCACCCCGCAATGTTGCATACCAAATATCAAAAGATTCTGCCTGCTGGATCTGGAGAAGAAGATTTTTGAAGAAATTTGCCCGAAATGCACTAAGTTTGAATTCGAGCTTCTATAGTGAGCCCAAATATGAATCTAGGGGGTCGATTTGAACAAACTTGAATCAGATCCACCCCGCAATGTTGCATACCAAATATCAAAAGATTCTGACTGCTGGATCTGGAGAAGATGATTTTTTAAGAAATTTGCCTGAAATGCACTAAGTTCGAATTCGAGCTTCTATAGTAAGCTCAAATATGAATCTAGGGAGCCGATTTAAACAAATTTGCATCAGATCCATCCCACAATGTTGCATACCAAATATCAAAAGATTCTGCCTGCTGGATCTGGAGAAGAAAATTTTTTAAGAAATTTGCCTGAAATGCACTAAGTTCGAATTCGAGCTTCTATAGTGAGCCCAAATATGAATCTAGGAAGCCGATTTGAACAAACTTGAATCAGATCCACCCCACAATGTTGCATACCAAATATCAAAAGATTCTGCCTGCTGGATCTGGAGAAGAAGATTTTTTAATAAATTTGCTTGAAATGCACTAAGTTCAAATTTGGGCTCCTATACTGAGCCCAAATATAAACCCAGGGGGCCGATTTGAACAAACTTGAATCAGATCCACCCCACAATGTTGCTTACCAAATATCAAAAGATTCTGCCTGCTGGATCTGGAGAAGAAGATTTTTTAAGAAATTTGCATGAAATGCACTAAGTTCAAATTCGAGCTTCTATAGTGAGCCCAAATATGAATCTAGGAAGCCGATTTGAACAAACTTGAATCAGATCCACCCCACAATGTTGCATACCAAATATCAAAAGATTCTGCCTGCTGGATCTGGAGAAGATTTTTGAAGAAATTTGCCTGAAATGCACTAAATTCGAATTCGAGCTCCTATAGTGAGCCCAAATATGAATCTAGGGAGCCGATTTGAACAAACTTGAATCAGATCCACCCCACAATGTTGCATACCAAATATCAAAAGATTCTGCCTGCTGGATCTGGAGAAGAAGATTTTCAAAGAAATTTGCCTGAAATGCAGTAAGTTCAAATTTGGGCTCCTATACTGAGCCCAAATATAAACCCAGGGGGCCGATTTGCACAAACTTGAATCAGATCCACCCCACAATGTTGCATACCAAATATCAAAAGATTCTGCCTGCTGGATCTGGAGAAGAAGATTTTTTAAGAAATTTGCCTGAAATGCACTAAGTTCGAAATCGGGCTCCTATACTGAGCCCAAATATGAACCCAGGGGGCCGATTTGAACAAACTTGAATCAGATCCACCCTACAATGTTGCATACCAAATATCAAAAGATTCTGCCTGCTGGATCTGGAGAAGAAGATTTTTTAATGTTTTTCCCATTGCCTACAGTGTTAAAAAGTGCTGACTCAGCACTTTTTCAAAGTCCCGAAACTGTACCCTATGATAAAACCGATGGCAATTTTTTTTTACCAATCCTTTCTGTTGGTCCTAAGGAAGCTGCACACCAAATAAAAATTCTCAGTGCCGTGCAGTTTTGGAGATATGGGCGTTTTAAATTTTTTCTATTTTTAGCTCCTGCGGTTCCCACGGGGCTGCGGGAAAATTTTTTTTTGCATAAATCAAGTACTCATGACCCAATAAGCCCTCACATAAAATTTGGTTCAAATCAGCCTCTCGGTTTGGAAAATAGAAATTTTGGGCGGGGCAAAAAATTTTGCCCCTCTCATAACAACGCCAAGTATAGCCCCACAAACTTCTCTTGAACAAATCTGAGTCTACACCTCAAAAGGAAGCTGCACACCAAATATCAAGTCTCTGCTACTGCTGGTTCATGAGAAGAAGATTTACAAAGATTTTGGTGCCCCTGCCCCTTGGGGGCGTGGCACCACCCAGGAGGAGGGGCAACTTCATTTGAACAAATCTGAATTGGCATATTAGGTAATAAACATTTAGCCAACATTTGAATAAAATTGGGCTAGTGGTTTAGGAGGAGAAGTCGAAAATGTAAAGTTAACGCCGGACGGACGACGACGGACAGAAAGTGATTAGTAAAGCTCCCCTTGAGCTTCGCTCAGGTGAGCTAACAATGGAAGAAAAGCTTGTATGTTTAACTTCATAAGATATCATCAACTATCATACGACAGCTTGCAGACATGTAAGTAGTTACTTTATGTCACACTTCCGACGCCACACAACCGAAAAGGATTGATGGCAACACCTTAGAGAGCAAACAGTCAAAACCCTCTTTAATAGTCTGTTGTTCATTTTTGAAATCCGAAATGTCATTCAGAAGTTCTGAGAGTATGATGAATTACACGCAATTTCCAACAAAAATGGTTGCCAGTCAGACACCTTGGCATTTTTTCCGGAAAAAAATTGACATGCATCAATTTTTCCTAATGCCCCATCAAATCTGAAAATTTTAAACAAAAGTCTCAAAGCATCTCTGAGATACAAGTGGTAACAGGACAGAAGGATGGGTGGGTGGATGGACAGACGGGTGGACAGACGGACGGAGTGCAATCCAATAGTCCCCTTCACGGTGAAACCGCGGGGGACTAATAATAATAGTAATAATAATGAAAGTGTAAAAGAAACTAGCTTAAACTGACTGTGTCTAGTGTTTGATGAAAAGGGTAATGTTCAATGTTTATGAAGGGATTATGAAATGAGACAAGAATTGTGATAATTGAGAATATGTTAATTTCTGTTCCCAATATGCTGTTTTCAATAAGAATAATTTGAGGTGCCTACTGTAATAAAGAACTGAGGCCTGGGTAAATGTGGCCCTCACAGTTGATGTCTGTCTGCCAAATTTACCAAGTTACAGTAAATTTTATTCAAAAACGAGTCATCCTACCAATATACAATGAAATCCCTTCATAAATACAACTTGTAGACTTTGCTGAAGGAATCTAGGTAACATGATGGTCCAGCAGTCACGGTTGACCAATCATGACCAAAATACAACAGTCTCATCTAGATATCATACCAAGTTAACCTACAAAGTTGCAATGAAATCCCTTCATAAAAACAAGAGGCCCCAAGGAGCCTTAATCGCTCATCGGCAAAAGTGGTTCAAAGAAGTATTTAGTGGTCACATTCAGTAAGACATGGTTCATCAACACTACAAAGGAATGAAGTCATGAGAGACAAATTTTATGGAACTAGGGTCATGGCTTGAACAAACTTGAATCTTACCCCCCTAAGGATGTTGCATACCAAATATCAAAAGCATTCATCTGCTGGATCTGAAGAAGATTTTTAAAGAAAATTCCTCACTTTGAACTAAGTTATCATTCGGGCTCCCACAGTGAGCCCAAATATGAACACAGGGACTTGGCTTGAACAAACTTGAATCTCACCCCCTAAGGATGCTGCATACCAAATATCAAACCATTCCGACTGCTGAATCTGAAGAAGATTTTTGAAGAAAAATTCCTCATATTGACTAAGTTATAATTTGGGCTCCCATGGGGAGCCCAAATATGGACCCAGGGACTCGGCTTTAACAAACTTGAATCTCACCCCCATAAGGATGCTACACACCACTTATCAAAACATTCCGACTGCTGGATATGAAGAAGATGATTTTTTAAGAAAATTCCTCATTTTGAATTAAGTTATAATTCAGGCTACCACAGTGAGCCCAAATATGAACCCAGGGACTTGGCTTGAACAAACTTCAATCTCACCCCCCTAAGCATGATGCATACCCAATATCAAAAGATTCTGCCTGCTGGATCTTGAGAAGATTTTAAAAGAAATTTGCCTGAAATGCATTAAGTTCAAATTGGGCTCCTATACTGAGCACAAATATGAACCCAGGGGGCTGATTTGAACAAACTTAAATCAGATCCACCCCACAATGTTGCATACCAAATATCAAAAGATTCTGCCTGCTGGATCTGGAGAAGAAGATTTTTTAAGAAATTTTCCTGAAATGCACTAAGTTTGAATTTGGGCTTCTATAGTGAGCCCAAATATGAATCCAGGGGGGCCGATTTAAACAAACTTGAATCAGACCCATACCAAGATGCTGTATACCAAGTATCAAAAGAATCTGCCCACTGGTTCCGGAGAAGAAGATTTTTTAATAATTTTTCTATAATTCATACGGTGCTATCAGAGTTATGCCCCATACAGAGCCCCCAAGGGACGTGGCCACTTCATTTGAACAAACCTGAATTGCCATATAGTAATGAACATCCACCTGAAAATCAGACCAGTGGTTTCAGAGGAGAAGTCGTTTGAAAAATGTTCACGACGACGGACGGCAAGTGATAAGTTGAGCTCCATTCGGTGAGGTAACAAGAGGTCCCAGGGGCCTGAGGGCACTCACCTGACATGGTAGCCTAAATATCAACCCAGAGAATTGATTTCAACAAGTTGCATCTGCTCCTCTTAAGAAAAGCTTATACGAAATATCCAAAGATTCTGACCAGTGGATCGAAAAAAAAAGAAGATTTTTAAAGAATATTCCTCATATTGAACTAAGTTATAATTCGAGCCCATATATGAACCCAGGGACTTGGTTTTAACAAACTTGAATCTCACCCCCCCTTAAGGATGCTGCACACCAAATATCAAAACATTCCGACTACTGGATCTGAAGAAGATTTTTAAAGAAAATTCCTCATTTTGAACTAAGTTATAATTCGGGCTACCACAGTGAGCCCAAATATGGACATAGGGACATGGCTTGAATAAACTTGAATCTCAACCCCCTAAGGATGCTGCATACCAAATATCAAAACATTCCGACTGCTGGATCTGAAGAAGATTTTAAAAGAAAAATTCCTCACTTTGAACTAAATTATAATTCGGGCTACCACAGTGAGCCCAAATATGAACATAGGAACTTGGCTTGAACAAACTTGAATCTCACCCCCCTAAGCATAGTGCATACCCAATATCAAAAGATTCTCCTATACTGAGCCCAAATATAAACCCAGGGGGCCGATTTGAACTAACTAGAATCAGATCCACCCCACAATGTTGCATACCCAACATCAAAAGATTCTGCCTGCTGGATCTGGAGAAAAAGATTTTTAAAGAAATTTTCCTGAAATGCACTAAGTTCGAATTCGGGCTTCTATAGTGAGCCCAAATATGAAACTAGGGAGCCGATTTGAACAAATTTGAATCAGATCCACCCCACAATGTTGCATACCACATATAAAAAGATTCTGCCTGCTGGATCTGGAGAAGATTTTTAATCCTTTTCCCATTGCCTACAGTGTTAAAAAGTGCTGACTCAGTCCTGAAAAAGTACCTTGTGATCAAACCGATAGGGATTTTTTTTAACCATTCTATTCTACTGGATAAAAGTAAGCTTTATACAAAATAATTTTCTGTGCCGTGTAGTTTTGGAGATATGGCAGTTTTAAGGTTTTTCCTATTTTTAGCTCTCGAGGTTCCCACGGGGCAATGAGAAAATTTTTTTTGCATCAATCAACTACTTATTACCCATTATCATCTCATATCAAATTTGGTTCAAATTGACCTCACGGTTCTGAAAATAGAAATTTTAGGCGTGGCCAAAATTTTTGCCCCTCCCATAACAAAGGCAAATAATGCCCGACAAACTTCTTTTGAACAAACTTGATTCTAAACCTCAAAAGGACTCTGTATACTACATATCAAGTCTCTGCTACTGGTGGTTCATTTGAAGATTTTCTAAAAATTATTGCCATTTTTTCCCCACCCCTCTGCTCAATATGAACCGAAACCTAATTTGCATCAAAATCAAAATGCCCCTATATAACCACTACTTACATGAAATTTAATTAAAATGTGGCCAGTGGTTTAGGAGAAAATGGCTCAAATACCACCTTCACAGAGGACGACAGACGGACAGACGACGGATGAAGAGTGATCAGAAAAGCTCACCCTGACTTTCAGTCAGGTGAGCTAACAACCTGCAGACAGTGCTAAAGGAATCTAGGCCACATGAGAGGCTGAGGTAATGGCTGACCGATCATGAAAAAATAGGACAGTCTCATCCAGATATCATACAGAGTTATCCTTCCAAGTTACAATGGAATCGTTTCATAAATACAAACTGCAGACTGTGCTAAACAAATCTAGGTTATGTGCCTGTGCAGCTGTCACGGTTGACCGATCACAGCCAAAATAGTATGTTCTCATCTAGACATTATACCGAGCCATCCTACCAATTTAAAATAAAATCCCTACATAAATGCAAGCTGTAGACTGTGCTAAATGAATCTATGTAACGTGCCCCTGTGGCCATCACGGTTGTCTAAAACCAACCAAAATAGGAAGTTATCTAGACATTAGAGAGTCATCCTACCAAGTTACAATGAAATTCCTTCATAAATACGACCTGAAAACTATGCTAAAGGTTTTCGGTTTTCTGGGTCACGTAGCACTCACGACTGATCACAACCAAAAGGGGACATTCTCATCTAGACATTATACTGAGTCATTCTACCAAATTACAATGAAATCCCTTCATAAATATGATCTGTAGACTGTGCTAAAGGTTTTCGGCTTTCAGGCTCCAGTAGCCATCAGGGTTGACCGATCGTCACCAAAAGGGGATGTTCTCATCCTGACGTTATACGGAGTCATCGTACCAAGTTACAATGAAATCCCTTCATAAATACGACCTGTAGACTGTGCTAAAGGTTTTTGGGTGTCGGGCTCACATAACAGTCACAGTTGGGGACGTTCTCATCAAGACATGACCTCGAACCTGCATGTGAAATTTTGTGATGATCGGATAAGAACTAGAGGGTGTTGCCTGTGCTAAAGAAAATGTGGACAGACTCTCAGACTTCCACATGAGTGATGGCAATAGCTTATCTTGACTTTGTCAAGTTAGGTTGATAATAATAACACTTTGGTTGGGTGATGATTTGTCGCAGTTCACAGTTGAGAAGGCCTTGATTAGCCCTGTTCTCTCAAATGTCTCCGTATTCCCACACCTCATCTCTCCACCCAACAATCTGAGATGAACTGCTTGAACACATCCCATACCCCTGGTTATCAATCTGTCTGATAAGCACACAAACCCTATCATTTGCGTCAACCACTAATCACATGTCCTTCAATCTCCTATACCACTTCCTCCATCATAATCCTGGTGAATCTTACAGACTGGTATCGGAACAAATTTTTTCAACTCTTTAACAAATGTTATAGCCATATCCTGCCATTGGTATACCCCAAAATAGGCCGATGAAATCGTCAGATGTGTACCCATACGCGCAACTAGTAGAAAGTTGTATGACGGAGGGCCACCACAGATGCCGACATTATGTACACCATACAAGGTATGGGTACATATAGAAATGGATTGGAGGAGAGTGTCTAATTTGATGGATAAAGGGTTAATATCTCCAGATCAAATTATCAGATTTACATAAAAAACTATACAGCTCAGCACACCAGTAACCTGAATAAATATATAAAGTAACATGACAATCGGATTGATATTTTTTAAGTTATCTCATGCCAAAGGGATTGGAGGAATTTTCAATTTGAAGGATAAAGGGTTAATATCTCGGGATCAAATTATCAGATTAACACCAGAAACTATACAGCTCAGCACATCAGTAACCTGAACACAATTATAAAGTAACTTGACAACAACCCAAGCAATATTTTTCAAGTTAGGAAATGCCAAAGGGATTGGAGGAATTTTCAATTTGAAGGATAAAGAGTTAATATCTCAGGATTAAAATAACAGATTTACACCAAAAACTATACAGCTCGGTACATCAGTAACTTGAACACAAATATAAAGTAACTTGACAATCCAAGCAATATTTTTCAAGTTATCAAATGCCAAAGGGATTGGAGAAATTTTCAATTTGAAGGATAAAGGGTTAATATCTCAGGATCAAAATAACCGATTTACACCAAAAACTATACAGCTCAGCACATCAGTAATCTGAACACAAATATAAAGTAACTTGACAATCCAAGCAATATTTTTCAAGTTATCCAATGCCAAAGGGATTGGAGGAATTTTCAATTTGAAGGATAAAGGGTTAATATCTCAGGATTAAATTATCAGATTTACATGAAAAACTATACAGCTCGGCACATCAGTAACCTGAACACAAATATAAAGTAACTTGATAATCCAAGTAATATTTTTCAAGTTATCGAATGCCAAAGGGATTGGAGGAATTTTCAATTTGAAGGATAAAGGGTTAATATCTCGGGATCAAATCATCAGATTTACACCAAAAACAATACAGCTCGGCACATCAGTAACCTGAACACAAATATAAACTAACTTGACAATCCAAGTAATATTTTTCAAGTTATTGAATGCCAAAGAGATTGGAGGAATTTTCAATTTGAAGGATAAAGGGTTAATATCTCGTATCAAATCATCAGATTTACACCAAAAACTATACAGCTCGGCAAATCAGTAACCTGAACACAAATACAGAGTAACTTGACAATCCATGCAATATTTTTCAAGTTATCGAATGACAAAGAAATGGATACAGAAGCCAGACAGACGGACAAAGGATGGACGAACGACGGATGGTCACCCCGGATGATGCCATTATGTGTACCATACATAGTATGGGTACACATAAAAATGTGCCCTGCCGGGTGTGCCAAAGGAAAATATTGATGCACAACTGCACCAAGTTCATCGAAGGTCGTTGCCAGCGGCAACATTCTTAGACAAAAATAGAAGAAAATTGATAGCTCCCATCTAGAGGTCACTCAAACAAGCATACCAAGTTTCAAAGTGATCCAATCATAAATGTGCCCTGTAGAGTGTGCCAAAGGAATATATTGATGCCTGACTAAACTTAGTTCAAAAGCTGTTACCAGCAAAACATTTTTGACGGAAATGAAATAAAATTGATATCTCCCATCTAGGGGCCACCACAAACAAGCATACCAACTTTTAAAGCGATCTGATCATAAATGCGACCTGTGCGGTGTGCCAAAGGAAATTGTGGAAGTACATACGAATGTTGACGGACGAGAAGTGATAGCAATAGCTCGGCTTGACTTTGTCAAGTGGAGCTAAAAATGTGAAAAGTTTACAGACTACGATGGACAGGGCCCTTTGGGCCAGGTGAGCTAAAAAAAAAAAAAAAAAAAAAAAAAAAAAAAAAAGATCTAAGTTCTGCATTCGACATGTGATTTAATTGCCCGGGTCAGATTTCGAGGCCTAGCAATTTAAGAACTTTTACTAGAAATTTATCAAATATTTATACAATTAACAGTACAACTCATATGCAAATTTGTACTGATGGCATGGTCAATTGTTTTGTGTTTTATAATTATATACCGTTATGTAATAAACTAAAATCAAATGGGAAAAACTGATGTCTCATCACTGAGCTTTATCTTGAATTTGTTTCAAACATACCTATCAGCTCCAGCACAGGACAACATCTTGTTGATTCGAATCACGTGAAATGGATGTGGTCTCATGCGAATGTGGAATGCATCTTTTCCACAGTGCTTTACCATGTACTTATTACAGCAGATACGTCCAGCTTCCAATGCCTCTGACGATAACTGTTCATATTCATCTGATACTAAATGTACACACAAAGGAAAGTCATCCACTCTGGCCTTCTTTCGACCGAGGTCGAAGATACGAATTTTAGAATCTGTAAAAAATAAGAAAAATGTTACTAAAGTAACACATCCCCCCACCCCTCCCCCGTGACCTTCACCTTGCAGATGCGGCGGAAACTATTTTACGCGACACACCTTCTTACTGTCCTTAACATTTGTAAAAAGTTTAACAATTGTACTATGATTCGTTTCTGAGTTATAGCTGAGACACGAATATTGACCAATTTTCAGTGTGACCTTGAAATGTGACTTGACCTTGAAGGTACGAACCCGGCTATGGTGTGTGACACATCCTCCCATAGTCCTTTACAATTGTGTGAAGTTTGATGACTGTGGCCCTAACCGTTTTCAAGTTATTGGCTCGGACTCACACACACACGGACAATTGGACGGACGGACACAAGCACACTTCAATCACTATATGCCACCCCACTTAAGTCGGAGGGCATAAAAAATTTTTTTTTTAATTCAGAGTTATTTCTTCGAGAACCTGGTAAATACTATTTCCAAATTGGTCTGCAGTATCACAACAAAAAAAGAAAACATCTTTTGTTTTCAAATACAACTCATGAAGGCCCATTCACTCAACATGGAAATGTCTGATGCATTCCCTCCATTTACCAACTGCGAAAAAAATATGAAAGTGTCAATGACACTGTAGCTCAACTTGTGTAAGACATGTACATGTATTGTATGTGACACAGCAATGACACCCATCTTGGTGATGACCTGATAATGAAGGTACATGTCAAGTATTGTAAAGGTCTGTACATAAATACTGACCGCAGCCTGTAACAAATTTACAGGTAAAGTATTGTAAAGGTGGGTGACAGTTAGATGCTAAACTAGAAAAGAAATTTCCATGGGGTTAATGTTACAATGGGGATCCGTTTATGGTGCACCATAAGCCAAATGTTTGCAACTGTTTTGGTCTGTTTGATTCAAACCCTTCAGGGGCAGAATTTCAACGCGAATCTGCGAATCGCGTGAAGATTCACCTAAAATACCAAGTGCGCGAATCTCAGTGGATTCGCGCAAAAATTGGGAATAAAGTTTTGTTTTTTTTGCATTTTCGTCTAAAACATCGCAAACATGTAGACACCTGATTAACTGCAAATTTCAACTCCCAAATAATCGCTCTATGATTCATCAAGAGATGTGGATTGAATCAAAGTTGCAGCTGAGCAGACGTCATTGCGAGAGATTCCTGTAAATTATTATTTACAATTCGAACTTTTGGAGGTTACAGTGCACTTCGGACACTGTCACAGAAATTGAGAATGGTTCAGAGGTAACTAGGGCTGCAACGGTTCACCGCGGACTCGGTGCACCATCCGTGGTATTTTTCCACGTTACAATACTCGCTTCATTCAGCCTAATTTTCGGTATGCTCACGGTACAGCGGTCGCAGCAGGAGAATTCCAACACCCCCAAAAGAGGGCCATGAAGTCAGATGTGAATTTCAAGGAAACTCTCCGCAGGATCAAACTGTTCTCCCTTTCCCTCTCTCTGAAAAATAGAAGGGGCTTGCCCCTATCCCGCCCCCCCCCCATCCCACACACACACACACACACACACACACACACACACACACACACACACACACACAGTAACTCACCCGATTGTACGGACCAAGAATCATCAAAATTTATTGGGAAAGTGGGGCATACAATCTTGGTGGATAATATTTGTAATAGTTGGTGAGGTCAGTATTTAAATAGAAAAAAACTTTACACACACGATTTCAAACATTCATTTTAAAAATTTTACTTATTCAAATCACTTGACATATATATTTATTTATTGGTGTTTAAGGTCACATACGTATGCACAATGGCTAATCGAGACCGTGACAGTTTTACGGGTGGAGGAAGCCGGAGAACCCGGAGAGAACCACCGAGCAACGACGAGCAGCTGTCAGCTCTCCAACATCGTAACTCTGAACTCTGCACCGCAGCACAGGCAGGGTTAGATTGGTTGAAGACATGCGCACCAGCGACGTGCAGTACGCCCCAGTACACAGCGTCATCGTGCCCCCATGTAGGCAATCGGGGTGAAGTGTCTTGCCCAAGGACACAACGCGGTTGCCGCAGGTGGGATTCGAACCGAGGACCTCTCGGCTTGCAGCCTGCACCTCTACCAACTGAGCCACCGCGCCCCCCAAATCACTTGACAATAAAAGTAAGTGTGGAATTTCAAGTCCATAAAACAATCGGATGTGGTGGGGTCTTCCACGAAGTTGATGCAGTTCAGACAAGCGATAAATATATTCAATATTCATGACCATGTTGATCATGTGATTTGGGGATACATTTCTATTGGTTCGTGACAAACAACACTCATTTTCATATTGACGTCAGACATTTAGCACGTGGTCAACCATGCGTTTTTTCTGTCGTGTTTTGCCAAGTCAAGAGTGCATATTTCTACATCAGCTTAACGGGCTGCCCGGCTGCAACATTTCAGCTTTAATCTACCAAATATGCGGTACGTAGAAGCATGCTGTTAGTTTTAATGGACGGCTGTTGGGAATTGGGTCTGTATGAAAATTTGTAAGTGTCGACACAAGCAAACAGTTTGCAAACATAAACAGAACAGCATGTCGTGCATCTATAAATAACTGACTTGACGTCACTTGAGCTTTGGGTAATTCCGAATGTGTGTCAGGAGAAGACGATTATTTATTGGCTGATTATTCAACAATTCGCCAATCAAGATTTGCATTGTTTATTTGAGTATTTCTGTTTCGCCTTCGTGCACACATGTCAGATCTGAAGTACATCCAAATGTAACAACATGAGTGACAGAAATACTGCCAATAACAACGAAGGTATCGTCAGCCCACCTGCAAAATTTAAATCTCGTCTGGAAACCTTTTGGCTTTCCCTCATACAAAGATGAGAATGGTGTCTGGCTAATGTCAGAAAAAATGTACCGCAAAACGTATTGTACCGCCACCGAAAAACCGCAATACGTACAGAACCGTGAGGTAAGTGTACCGTTGCAGCCCTAGAGGTAACGAACTGGTTAATTCTATTCTTTCAAACTTTCAGTTTCGAGTTGAATGTTTTTTATGTGTGGTGGAGAACAGACATTAGTCAAGTTCTTACAGATTATAGGCTTACAACAAAATCATGGCTATTCTTCATGCCCCAACAGTTGGATTCCCGTGATTCGCGTAGGGTGGTTGGTTCCCACGCGAATCCACCTTGATTCACCCCAAAAATTACGAAATTTTGCCCCTGCCCTTCTAAGGTTGATTCCTACTAATTAATAAATATTTGTCAAGTCTTTCTTAAAAATATAGGTATTTGAATTTTTTATCTTTTGCTCATAGGGTTCTCACGGGTGAGGTTTTATTTTTCTCATGGAAATAGAAAATCGGGTTGTGCTAACAATGTTTACCCTCCCCAAACGACACCAAATATTAACACAGGAACATTTGAATATACACATACTTGGGATGCTGAATTCAAGAAACATTATTTTGTCTGGTGTTTTTGGAAAAGATTTGTAATTATCTCCCTTTTTGAGTCCCCGAGTGACTCTGACTGAACCCAAAATTATTTGTTCTCAAACCACAGTGATAACGAAGGCACCCAATAAATTTATAGCAAACATTACTGATATAAAAAATCTCCTTTACATGTTCTGTACAAAAAATGTAATACACACAATTCCCATAAATATGACTGCCGACAGGCATTTTGAATTTTTGCCCAAGCCCAAAAGCACTTGTTACCATCCCATGATGATAACAAATGTAGTCCTAGAAGTTCTGTACAAAAATGAAAGTGTCAATGTAGCTCATCTTGACAAACTTGAACTTGGTAAGTTATAAATGAAATGGCAAAATTGAAGATCATTGGTACCAATGTCATTTTTTTTTGCCAGTGGCAACATTTTTTGACAGAAACCGAAGAAAATCGATAGCTCCCATCTAGAGGCCTCCCTAAACAAGCATGCCAGGTTTCAAAACCCTGTAGGGTGTACAAAAGGTAAATATTGTGGTCTGACTAGACTCAATTCTAAGAACGTTGGCTGTGACAACATTTTTTGACGGAAATGGAAGAAAATCGATAGCTCCCATCTGGAGGTCATCGTAAATAAGCATACCAGGTTTCAAAGCAATCTAGTCATAAATGTGCCCTGTAGGGCGAGCCAAAGGGAAATATTGTGGTCTGACTAAACTAAGTTCTAAGAATGTTGGCTGCGGCAACATTTTTTGATGGAAATTGAAGAAAAACGATAGCTCCCATTTAGAGGTCACCCCAAACAAGCATGCCAGGTTTCAAAGCAATCCGATCATAAATGTGCCATGTAGGGTGTGCCAAAGGGAAATATTGAGTCTTCTGACTAAACTAAGTTCTAAGAACGTTGGCCGCGGCAACATTTTTTGACGGAAATTGAAGAAAATCGATAGCTCCCATCTAGAGGTCTCCCCAAACAAGCATATCAGGTTTCAAAGCAATCTGATCATAAATGGGCCCTGTAGGGTGTGCCAAAGGGGAATATTGAGGTCTGACTAAACTAAGTTCTACGAACGTTGGCCCTGGCAACATTTTTTGCCCGAAATTGAAGAAAATCGATAGCTCCCATCTAGATGTCACCCTAAATAAGCATACCAGGTTTCAAAGCAATCAAATCATAAATGTGCCCTGTAGGGTGTGCCAAAGGGAAATATGGAGGTCTGACTAAACTAAGTTCTACGAAGGTTGGCCGTGGCAACATTTTTTGACGGAAATTGAAGAAAATCGATAGCTCCCATCCAGAGGTCACCCCAAACAAGCATACCAAGTTTCAAAGTAATCTGATCATAAATGCGACCTGTGCCAAAGGAAATTGTGGACGTACGTACTAACGTACGTACATACGCCGACAGACGAGTAGTGATGGCAATAGCTCAGCTTGACTTTTATCAAGTTGAGCTAAAAACTGATTGCACTAATTTCGGTACAAAAATGGCTGCTGGTGGCCATCTTGAATTTTGGATCGCACCCAAAAACACTCATTCTCGTCCCACGGTGATAACAAAGGTACCCAAGAAGTTTCGTAAAGATTGGTTCATAAATACCGCCTCTAGCCTGAAACATACTGAATTGTTGATGGACGGACAGACAGACGGACGACAGGCATGGCATAACCTCAAAATTTGACTATGTCAAAGTTGAGCTAAAAATGTCTTGATATCAGGTCACATCGTTTCTTAATTTCTATCAAAGAGTTTGGTAGTTTTACCATTTTCTCTTTCTTAATTGATGTGCATTTGGTTAAGAACCATGAAACAGCATCTGGGTGCAAGAGCGTCTATTCAGTTAAATTATATTTTATTAATTTGTTTCAGTTCTTCAAGGTACAACCAAAGAATTAGACCTGCACATGCAGGGTTTCAGCTACCATGGCTGAGGATCCAGCATAAAATCCATTAGAAAAAACAAACATGACCCCGTAAAATTCTAGTCAAGTCGTGGTCATTTTAGGAGCACCATTTCCTGCAACTTAAAGATTGTCGAGTGTAATTCAGAAACTATCGCTACTTTCCACCGTTTGCCAATTAGGTAAAATGTCACATGCCAATTATAGTGAAGAAATGTCGACAGTTTGGGGCGTTTCCCTGAAGAGTAGACATAATTATTCTCACAAAATCATTGACACTAAAACATGAATCACCATCTGAGATGCAAGGAAATGGCCTTTCCTGCAGTGTTCAATTCTAAAATTTTCTTTGCTGCCATGAACCATGGTCGTGCCAGGCGATCTGTGATTTCCCCCTCCTATCGGACCCACTAATTTATTCCTGGCAGAAACCCTGACATACATCTCGACATGGTGAGGTGTCACTATGTGGTCTGTGTTTGCAAGCTATCAGTGACCACTTCAAATGCCTCTTCCATGTTAGAAGTTTGTGAGGAGTTATAGCAGACTTGCCAGGATAAGAGGTGTACATGTTATACATATAATTTGAATGACTTGATTATGACTTGCAAAAACCTCTTTACCAATCTGCCACATCCACAAGCATAATTTACAAATTGAGCAGCTGAAAAAATTTCAACAAAACCATATGAGTTGAGACCCCATTGAAACAAGTTTGTTCCATTGTGGGAGTCATATGATATGGTTTTGTTGAACTATTTGGGAATTTGTTTTTTAAAAACTAGGTTACGAGTCTATCAATACAACAGGGTTCCTGCACTTTTCAGGGGGGCAAATTCAAAACTTTTCCATACCCTTTTCAATGCAAATTCAAGACTATTAGTGCAAAGTATGTTGCATACTTGTAGTGCATGCAATAATCTAATGCATGCAGCTGTACCAGGTAAAATCACCCTGAGTATATTACAAATCAAATTCTCAAATACACAAACACTCACCAACATATGGCTACTCAAATGACTTCACTTCTTTTTCCAAATTCAGAATTTTTGCATCAAGTTCACATGCAAGTAGTTCTTTATCTAAAGACAAGTTTTTTGCCTTCTCGTTCGCACATTTGACATGTTTCGATGAAAGTGTGTGCGAGCGAAGAGCAGCCTCTCCCATGTTCACTATGCTAAAATTTTTAAAACACAACAGACATCTTGCCGAATTTGCATCACCGGCAACTGGAGACAACCACTAAGAAAATTCGGAATTACGAAGCCACTGTTCTTGAAATTTACACTTCCCCATTTCCGAATTCAGTAATTAATAATTTTCCAAGAAACAATTATGTCAAACGTAATTCTGATGAAAACCTGTAATTAATTTATGGTTTAACTAGAAAGTGTTTTAGCACACTAAAACATATGTCTCCCCTTCCTTTTGAGGTCAGAGGTCAAGGTCACATGAAGTTCATCAAGGTAGCGGACATGCGGTTTCGTTGTGACACAGCCACATGTCAAAACAAAAAAAATTCTGGTCTGGACAATTACTCCCAATTTAAAGTACATAAATTTGACCTTGAGGTCAAAGTCACATGAAGGTCATGATGACATGTGGTCTCATTGTGATACATCCACATGTCAATCATCTAAGTCCTAGGTCAAATGAAAGTGTCAATGACACTGTAGCTTAACTTGTGTGTTGTGTTTAATGAAAAGGATAATGTTCAATGTTTATGAAAGGATTATGAAATAAGACAAGAATTGTGATAATTGGGAATATGTTCATTTCTGTTCCCTGTATGCTATGTTTATGATAAAAATAATATGAGGTGTACACTGTACTAAAGAGCTGAGGGGTGGATTAATATGTCCTCACAGTTAATGTATGTGGCCCTCACAGTTAACGTATATCAACAAAAGTTGCCAAGTTACAGTGAAATTATTCCAAAACGAGTCATCCTATCAAATTACATTAAAATCCCTTCATAAATATGGCCTGTAGACTGTGCTAAAGGTTTTCGGGCTTCAGGCCCCTGTAGCCGTTAGTTTCCCAATTGCATCCAAAGGGGACGTTCTCATCTAGACATTATATGAAGTCAACCTACGAAGTTACAATGAAATCCCTTAATAAATATGACCTGTAGACTGTGCTAAAGGTTTTTGGGCTTTGGGCTCTGGCAGCCATCATGGCTGAATGATCGCAACCATAAGGGGACATTCTCATCTGGGCATCTTCTGGAGTGATCCTACAAAGTTACAATGAAATCCCTTCATAAATATGACCTGTAGACTGTGTTCAAGGTTTTTGGGCTTTGGGCCCCTGAAGCCGTCACAGTTGACCAATCACGACCAAAAAAGGATGTCATCATCTAGGTAGTATATGGAGTCAAACCTATGGGCTACAATGAAGTCCTTCCATAAATATGACCAATAGACTATGCTAAATGTTTTGAGGTTTTGGGTTCGGGCAGCCATCAAGGCTAAATGATTGCGACCAAAAGGGGACATTCCCATCTAGACATTATTTAGAGTCATCCTACCAAGGTACAATGAAATCCCTTCGTAAATATCACCTGTAGACTGTGCTTAAGATTTTCGGGCTTTGAGCCCCTATAGCCAACACAGTTGCCTAATGGTGTCCAAAAGGGGCTGTTCTCATCTAGACATTACATGAAGTCAACCTACCAAGTTACAATGAAATCCCTTCATAAATATGATCTGAAGACTGTGCTAACGGTTTTCGGACTTTAGACTTGGGTAGCCATCATGGTTGAATGATTGCAACCAAAAGGGGACATTCTCATCTGGACATCATCTGGAGTGATCCTATGAAGTTACAATGAAATCCCTTCATAAATATGACCTGTAGACTGTGCTCAAGATTTTCGGGCTTCAGGCACCTGTAGCCATCACAGCTGACCAACCACGAACAAAAGGGGATGTCATCATCTAGGCATTATATGGAGTCAACCTAACAAGTTACAATGAAATCCTTCCATATATACGACCTACAGACATGCCAAAGGTTTTTGGGCTCGGGCAGCCATCAAGGCTGAATGATCGTGACCAAAAGGGGACGTTCTCATCTGGACACTATTTGGAGTCATCCTACCAAGCTACAATGAAATCCCTTCATAATTATGACCTGTAGACTGTTCTAAAGGTTTTCGGGCTTTGGTCCCCTGAAGCTGTCACAGATGCCCAATAGTGTCCAAAAGGGGACGTTCTCATCTAGACATTATATGAAGTCAACCTACCAAGTTACAATGAAATCCCTTCATAAATATGACCTGTAGACTGTGCTAAAGGTTTTCGGGCTCAGGCAGCCATCATGGTTGAATGATCACAACCAAAGGGGACAATCTCATCTGGGCATCATCTGGAGTGATCCTGCGAAGTTACAATGAAATCCCTTCATAAATATGACCTGTAGACTGTGCTCAAGGTTTTCAGGCTTCGAGCACCTGTAGCCATCACAGTTGACCAATCACGACCAAAAGGGGATGTCATCATCTAGGCATTATATGGAGTCAACCTAACAGGTTACAATGAAGTCCTTCCATAAATATAACCTTTTGCCTATGCTAAAGGTTTTTGGGTTCGCGCACCCATCAGGGCTGAATGATCACGGCCAAAATGAGACGTTCTCATCTAGACATTATTTGGAGTCATCCTACCAAGTTACAATGAAATCCCTTCATAAATATGACCTGTAGACAGTGCTAAAGATTTTCGGGCTTCGGGCACCTTTAGCCGTTAAAGTTGCCCAATCATGTCAAAAGGGGACGTTCTCATCTAGACATTATATGAAGTCAACCTACCAAGTTACAATGAAGTCCCTTCATAAATGTGACCTGTAGACTGTGCTTAAGGTTTTCGGGATTTGGGCTTGGGCAGCCATCACGGTTGAATGATCACAACCAAAGGGGACAATCTCATCTGGGCATCATCTGGAGTGATCCTACGAAGTTACAATGAAATCCCTTCATAAATATGACCTGTAGACTGTGCTCAAGGTTTTTGGACTCCGGGCACTTTTAGCCATCACAGTTGACCAATCACAACCAAAAGGGGATGGCATCATCTCGGCATTATATGGAGTCAACCTGATAGGTTACAATGAAATCCTTCCATAAATATGACCTTTTACCTATGCTAAAGGTTTTTGGGCTCGGGCGCCCATCAAGGATGAATGATCACGGCCAAAATGAGACGTTCTCATCTAGACATTATTTGGAGTCATTCTACCAAGTTATGATGAAATCCCCTCATAAATATGACCTGTAGACTGTGCTAAAGGTTTTTGGGCTTCGGGCACCTTTAGCCGTCACAGTTGCCCAATCATGTCCAAAAGGGGACGTTCTCATCTAGACATTATATGAAGTTAACCTACCAAGTTAGAATGAAATCCCTTCATAAATATGACCTGTAGACTGTGCTAAAGGTTTTCGAGCTTCGGGCTCGGGCAGCCATCATGGCTGAATGATCGCAACCATAGGGGACAATCTCATGTGGGCATCATCTGGAGTGATCCTACGAAGTTACAATGAAATCCCTTCATATATATGACCTGTAGACTGTGCTCAAGGTTTTCGGGCTTCGGGCACTTGTAGTCATCACAACTGACCAATCACAACCAAAAGGGGATGTCATCATCTAGGCATTATGTGGAGTCAACCTAACAGGTTACAATGAAATCCTTCCATAAATATGACCTTTTGCCTATGCTAAAGGTTTTTGAGCTCAGGCACCCATCAAGGCTGCATGGTCGCGATCAAAATGGGACGTTCTCATCTAGACATTATTTGGAGTCATCCTGAAAAAGTTACAATGAAATCCCTTCATAAATATGACCTCTAGACTGTGCTAAAGGTTTTCAGGCTTCGGGCCTCTGTAGCCGTCACAGTTGCCCAATCATGCCCAAATGGGGAAATTCGCATCTAGACATCATAAGGAGTCATCCTACCAAGTTACAATGAAATCCCTCCACAATAAACATGACCTGCAGACTGTGCTAAAATTTTTTGGGTTTCGGGCTTGGGCAACCATCACGGTTGATAGATCATGCCCAAAAGGGGACGTTCTCATCTAGGCATTATACAGAGGCATCCTACCAAGTTACAATAAAATCCCTACATAAATACGACCTGTAGACTGTGCTAATGGTTTTCGGGTTTTGGGCTCGGGCAGCCATACCGGTTGCCCGATCGCAACCAAAAGGGGACGTTCTCATCTAGACATGACCCCAAACCTGCATATGAAATTTTATGATGATCAGACAAGAACTGCGGGGTGTAGCCCGTGCTAAAGGAAAATGTGAACAGACGTCACAGACTTCCGCACGCGTGATGGCAATAGCTTATCTTGACTATGTCAAGTTAAGCTAAAAACAAAAAAGTTCTGATCTGGACAATTATTCCCTATTTGAAGTACATAAATTTGACCTTGAGGTCAGAGGTCAAGGTCACATGCAGTTCATCAAGGTAGCGGACATGCGGTTTCATGGTGACACATCCACATGTCCAAAAAAAAAAATCTGGTCTGGACAATTACTCCCTATTTAAAGTACATAAATTTGACCTTGAGGTCAAGGTCACATGAAGGTCATGATTACATGTGACATGCGGTCTAATTGCGATACATCCACATGTCAAATATCTAAGTCCTAGGTCAAAAAACAAAAACGTTCTGGTCTGGATAATTATTCCCTATTTGAAGTACATAAATTTGACCTTAAGGTCAGAGGTCAAGGTCACATGAAGGTCATCGAGATAGACGACATGCGGTCTCATGGTGACACATCCACATGTCAAATAACCAAGTCCTAGGTCAAAAAACAAAAAAATTCTGGTCTAGACAATTACTCACTATTTGAAGTACATAAATTTGACCTTGAGGTCAAGGTCACATAAAGGTCATGACAAGCGGTCTCATGGTGACACATCCACATGTCAAATAACCAAGTCCTAAGTCAAAAAACAAAAAATTCTGGTCTGGACAATTACTCCCTATTTGAAGTACATAAATTTGACCTTGAGGTCAAGGTCACATGAAGGTCACAATGGTATGTGACACACCGGCTCATGGTGATACATCCACGTGCCAAATATCTAACGCCTGGCTCAAAAGACAAACAAGTTTTGGTTCGGACAAAGTTTCCTTGAAAAAAGCACAAATCTGACCTTCAGATCAAAGGTCAAGGTGACATGAAGGTCACAATGGTACGCTACACAACAGCTCATGGTGATACATCCACATGCCAAATATCTAAAGCCTGACTCGAAATACAAAAAAGTTCTGGTCCAGACAGTTTCCCTTTAAAAAAGTGCATAAATCTGACCTTCAGGTCAAAGTCACATAAAGGTCACTATGGTACACTGCACACCGGTTCATGGTGATACATCCACATGCCAAGTATCTAAGGTGTAGGTCAAAAGACAAAAAAGTTATGGCCCGGACAAAGTTTGTGTGATGTTTCCCTTAAAAAAACACAAATCTGACCTTCAGATCAAAGGTCAAGGTCACATGAAGGTCACTATGGTACACTGCACACCGACTCATGGTGATACATCCACATGCCAAGTATCTAAGGTGTAGGTCAAAAGACAAAAAAGTTATGGCCCGGACAAAGTTTGTATGAGAAGAAGAAGATGCTCTAAAACAATATGTCTCCCTTCTGGGAAGGGGAGACTTAAATATGCATTTACTTATTCACCACAAAACAGACTATCAACATTTCAAAGCATGTGTATACAATTGCTTTTGATTGAGACACATGCTCCAAATGGCTAAATCAATAGAATGAGGAAAAAAGCAACCAATCGTAATATCCGTTTCTGAAATTAACGCAGACAACTCGGATTACTCTGTTTATTGCTGTAAAATGTCGATCATAGCAAGTTTGTTTTCCCAGTCGGACGTATTTTAGAAATATCCCGTTTTCAAGACTTTTCAAGGTCTAGGCTTCAAATACCATACTTTTCAAGGCCTTGATTTTTTTTTCTTTCAAATTCCATACTTTTTAAGACTATTCAAGGCCTGCAGGAACCCTGTACAAGCTACCCTGTCCTGCTTATGGCTAAGAAGTTAAGAACCTACAAGGAACAAGCGTAAGGAGTTAATTCAATTGAAAACCAAAATCAACAGGCCTATTCATGAGCAAATCATAGGTGTGCAAAGGAAAGGTCTCTTCAAAAGTGGTTCTGAAGATGATGGAAGAAATGGAAAAGTTAATGGATGTCAGACAATGGCCGTAGGTCCCTGAAAGGCTTCGAAAATGTTTCAATTGTATTGATGTTAACAAATTGATATCAAGTGTCTCCTAAGTATATCGTAAGAAACGGTATTGGATCAAATTATCGAAGCTGAAGTCGATATATCATTGCACCCCCTCAATTTTTTCAAGACGTGCATCACTCCTTAAGAATGCCAGGCCTGCCTCTTCATGAGCAAATCATAGGTGTGCAAAGAGAAGGTCTCCTCAAAAGTGGTTTTGAAGAAGACGGCAGAAATGGAAAAGTTAACAGATGTTCGACAATGGCTGTAGGTCCTGCAAGGCTTCGAAAATGTTTGAATTGTATATGTTATCAAATTCATATCAAGTGTCTCCTCTTGAACTCGTTTTCTGTCATCAGGTCTCCAGTACAGGAGATCTGATGACAGAAGAAGAGTTCACGAAGGTTCCACCTCCTAGGGCTGGTAATTACTGGTATTGACAATGATACCGGATGAATACCAGCTTTGTTTTTAAAAGTACCAGTATATTGTAAGAAACGGTATTGGATCAAATTATCGAAGTTGAAGTCAATATATCATTAGTGAAAAAACAGTCAATATATTCTATCATGTCTGTCATCCCATAATTTATTTATTTATTGATGTTTTAAGGTCACATATTTATGCACAATGGCTAATCATGACCGTGACTTTTTTACGGGTGGAGGAAGCCGGAGTACCCAGAGAGAACCACCGAGCAACGACGAGCAGCTGCCAGCTCCC
The DNA here is from genome assembly GCA_031216915.1 of Pictodentalium vernedei. Taxonomy (NCBI): domain Eukaryota; kingdom Metazoa; phylum Mollusca; class Scaphopoda; order Dentaliida; family Dentaliidae; genus Pictodentalium; species Pictodentalium vernedei. Next base: position 430,719,844 of record CM062297.1, on the reverse strand, counting down.
CAACATCGTAACTCGCATTAGATTGGTTGGAGACATGCGCACCTGCGACGTGCAGTACACCATAGTACACAGCGTCATCGTGCCCCCACGCAGGCAATGGAGATGAAGTGTCTTGCCCAAGGACACAACGCGGTTGCCGCAGGTGGGATTCAAACCGAGGACCTCTCGGTTTGCAGCTTGCACCTCTACCTACTGAGCCACCGTGCTCCCTGTCATCAGATAAATGTCAATCATATAAAACAGATGATATACTACTTGAAACTCCTCCCAGACTGACAATTCCTGTGATGAAGTGCATGTCAATCAATCTTCATTTGACCAGTGAAAATACAGTTTGCAGTGCATTTGATTAATTACTAACACAAACACACCACTAACCATATCTATCAACACTTAACTGGTTCAGTGCTAGAAGCCACTATCAGGGCTTTCAAAAAAATGAGGGTACCAGAGCAAAAGCCGACATTTTCCTTGCTCATGTTTCATATGCAGTCAAACGCAAATAATATTTTGTTCATATAGATTTGCTTTATCACAAATTATTGAAGAGTGCCTGAGGGCACTCTTCAATAATTTGAAATAAAACAAATTTTGATGTACAAATTCAGACCACCAATAATAATGTAGCCCTCAACCAGTAAAAATACAGTAGGTCATAAGAAGAACCAAACAATGGAGAGGAAAATGCAGGGTGCTAAATGAACACACTCCAGAAAACAGCTGTATGAATTCATATTCCTGAACAAAGGAATGAAAGTGTCAATGACACTGTAGATCAACTTTGAATATGACAGGAATTAGTATTTGCTGTGACCAGGTCAACAATAAGGAATATGACAGGAATCAGTATTTGTTGTGACCAAGTCAACAATAATGAATAAGAGAAAAAGGAGTTTTGTTGTGACCACGTCAACCATAGTAAATCAATTACAAGGTGACTGCAATGGTCTAAAGAATAGGACATAAGTATCATATGTGATGCATCCCATGTTGGTAAATATTCACACAAAAATTTATTCAAATAAGAGCTTTCATATAGAAGTTCTGAGCAAAAAACTGATTACACAAAATTTTGTACAAAATGGCTGCTGGTGGACACATTTCGGACCAGAGCCCAAAGCACTCATTCTCGTCTGACGGTGATAACAAAGGTAACTAAGAAGTTTCGTAAAGATTGGTTCATAAATACGGCCTCTTGCCCGAGCCGTACTGACATGTGCACTAATTGCATATAAGTAGAACCAAATAAATCAAAGTTTCTCTAATTCTCATAATATATGCACGAGAAAACAAAACGCAATATATGCGATGTATTCCATGTTACTAAATATTTGTACAAAAATTTATCCATATCAGATCTTTCATATAAAAGTTCTGTACAAACTAGAAAAACTGTGAGCACTGCTCACTAAATGATACCACCCACTCCCACCAAGAAACATTTTACAACAGTAAAAGTGTGTTTAATGTGGAGAGCACAAACACTGACACCCCCCCCCCCCCCCAAAAAAAAAAAAAAAAAATACCTGAAAGCAGAATAGAAGGTGCACATCTATAATGTATATAAAAGAATGTCTGAGAGTTTCAATGAAATTCACCCACTGGTATAAGAGGAGCAGCGGATAGCAGGAGTGTACCCCCCTAAAGCATCACAACAATTTGGCTAAGTTCATTTCGCCCTTTGGGAAAGAGTAAAAAATAAAAATACCTGAAAGCAAAATAGGAGGTGCACATCTATAATGTATAGAAAAGAATGCCTGTAAGTTTCAATGAAATCCACCCACTAGTTTAAGAGGAGTTGCGGATAGCAGATGTGTACCCCCAAAGCGTCACGGACGTACGTAAGTACGGACACCATGAATGCTATATACCGCCCACTTTTCAAGTGGGTGGTATAAAAAATGACTGCACCTAATTTCGGTACAAAATGGCCACCAGTGGCCATCTTGAATTTTGGACCGGACCCCAAAACAATCGTTCTCGTCCCACGGTGATAACAAAGAAGTTTCGTAAAGATCGGTTCATAAATACGGCCTCTAGCCCGAGCCGTATTGGCATTTGCAGTTATAGTGAGCAGTGAAAGTAACACAAAATAGATCAAAGTTGGTCTAATTTGCATAATTTTCGCACGAGAAAAAAACCTGTATTATATGTGATGTATCCCATGGTTCTAAACATTCATAGAAAAAATTATTCAAATCAGAGCTTTCATATGGAAGTTCTGCGCAAAAATCTGACTGCACCTAATTTTGTACAAAATGGCCGCCAGTGGCCATCTTGTATTTCGGACCAGACCCCAAAACACTCGTTCTCATCCCACGGTGATAACAAAGGTACCCAAGAAGTTTCGTAAAGATCGGTTCATAAATATGGCCTCTAGCCTGAGCTGTGTTGACAGCGCGACGGGCGGCCAGACGGACAACAGGCGATGGGCCATGACACCTCAAATCTGGCTTCGGCAAAGTTGAGCTCAAAATAAACACTACAGTCAGCTACAGTGACGAATTGTGGGATATTCTTTTCGAACAGAAAAGTCATGGCACTCTATTGATCTCCCTCATGTCTGAGCTGTATCTGTGATGTGATTTTAAATCGGTGTTGCACTTTCCTGGTATTTGGCTGCATAATCAGCTTTGAATTTTAAAAAGTGAGTGTGTATGACTCACTTCCAGTAATTATCATTTATTCATTCTCGAAAATCATATTGCACACAAAAATACCCTTTTCTATTGTCTCCGAAGGGAGAAATCCATTTAAATCAAAATAATGCTGTGCACTTTGAAAAAAAAAGAAAAGTTTTCTTAACGACATTGGTTTCAGCTGAAACTAAGGCACAAAGTACAGTAAATTTTATTCAATTGTTAAACCTTTACCTAACAAAAAAATCCTTGAATAACTACTTTTTAAAATTTTTTGTCTCAAAAACATGTGTTATGACCCCTCATGGTCATAACCTATGTTTTTGAGACAAAAAATGAAAAAATAATGAAAATTAATTGGCAATTTTTGGAGAACAGTGCTGGCCGGTTTTGGCCATTACATTGGGTAAAGGGTTAACTGCCCAGAATATAACTGTGTTGTCAACTGTTTACGAACTTAGTTTCCCAGAACATCGGCCGAGTTTTTCACCTTCTGAACTCGTCTACGATATACCAGTATATTGTGGTATTTTTTTTCAATACTGATACCGGTATTGAAATTTGAATACTGTGCAGCCCTACCGCCTCTATTTGAGCACAACCTTTACTGCCACTAAATTGGGGGAATGGAACTCTCTCAAGGGCCTGGACGATTGTCCTGAATTCACACCTGACCAGAGCCTGTGCACATCCAGTGGCTTAGCAGTGATTTCTAGTTAAGTATTGGCTGCCTTAACAGGCAGGCAAGACTTGACTAGACACCACTACCTATGTAATTTGTCTGTTGTCAGCAGAACTTCCATCATGATGGCATGTTCTGAGGTCGTGAAAGTCTGAAATAGCCATTTAAGGGTTAAAGATCTTTTGTTCCAGGGACAAAACTAATTCCAGGACTTTCAAGAACCAGTTCAAGCAAATTTCAAGTACATTTTATATTAGTTTCCAAGACTTTTCACAGCACCGGAAAATAAAGCTGCATATTATCTCAAGCTGCAATCAGTGTAAAAAAATCAAGACGGAAACTGTTAGTCTGCGACACTGTCTAAGGCAGTACATGCATCTGGCTTCAATGTATCAACTGTTTACTCCCTTAGTTAATGGTTGTTTATATTTTGGAAGAAGTGTGTGTTTTTTAGGGCTGATTGGCCCATGGAAGCACGGTCTGTAATTCTACAGCACGCAATTATGTTAGCATTTAGCTTCTCTCTTGTTCGTCATTTTATTCTGTGGAAACCAAAAGTCTATCTATACTAACAGTGACCATGACCTTTTACCTATCTATTTATAGTAATGGTGACATTGACCTCAAATGCAATCCCAATTTTCACCCCATTATGGACAACCAATGTAAATAGTACAAGCATTGTGCAATCAAGGGTACAAAAGTTATTATCTAGATGGATGGATGAAAAGAGAAACCCCATAAAGTTTCATATAATTATCTTTCAATAATTTGACCAGATTTGAATCCCTCCCCCCCCCCCCCCCCCCCAATTTGACCAGAAGATTTAGCCCTGAAGTGAAATTTTACTGAGTAACAGCGACCATGACCTTGAAACTTGAGGCCAAACTTATCTTCAAGGGTTAAAAAGTTATATCCAACTGAAAAACCTGACCAGACAACAACCTAAAAGTGAAATTCTATTTTACGGAGCAACAATCATGAACTTTACCCTAGTGGCATGGTATTCATTGCGACAAACCACCTTATGGTGGAGTATAAGGCCAAAGCTTCACAAAATTATCTTCAACAGTTCAAAAGTTATATCCCCTTATCAACAACTGTCAGACTTTGAAATTCTCAACACCTTGGCTCACCACTGCTGAAGCAGGCAAGACAAACAAGCACTGGACTTTCGTCCGGTGCATACCCCCACGTGGTGTACCGCCTAGTGTGGGCATACCTATGACCAACAAATATTATTTATGAATATTCTTGTACGAACTGACGGACGGATGCACAGATAGATGGACGCAATCCAGTATACCCCCCCCCCCCTCCATTTTCTTCAAAAGTTTTCAGCAATTTCCAATGAAATCTGATAACCCCAATCCAGTATCCCCCCCCACCCTCTCATTCTCTTCAAAAGTTTTCAACATTTTCCAACAATTTCTAAGTCAAACGGTATGGTAAATTGTTTGGTGTTTGAAAGTTTTATGCAATGAGGCAGAAGCCTTTGTCATAGGCAAACTGCATGCCATATTTCACTGAAATCCGATAACCCATACCTGAGATACAGGCTGAACCAGACAAATAATGGCTATTTCCTACAATTTCTAAGTCAAAAAAGGCGGATAACTCTAAAAAGGAGAATGTGAGAAATATCGTTGAATCCTTTTTTTAAAGCCTATACCATAAGCAGTGTTCGTGGCAAATTTCATTGCAATAGAATATTCGATAAGTGAACAAGCAATAAAAAAAAAAAAATAACTAGTGTGGGCATACCTATGACAAACAAATATTATAAAAAAAATAATAATTTACTTAAGTTATGAATAGTCTCGGACGGACTCACACATGGCCGCAGACGGATGGACAGATGGACGGACGAACGCATGTAATCCAGTATACCCCCATTTTCTTCGAAAGTGGGGGTATAAAAATTCAACAAAAACACGATCATGAATGATCAGACTGAAGTATAATACAAACTTACCAGGGACACCACGACAAAATCTGGACTTTGGATAAGGTTTGTTTTTGCAATATCTGTAACTGAAAAAATTTGAAAATTAAATTAAACAAGTGTTTGACCACCGAGGTGGTATTAGTCCCCTACGGCGCTTTTGTGACAATAAGGTGTTTTTGTCACAGAAGACACTAGAGTATATAAGCATCTTGGATTTTGAAAAAAAAATATTGAGCGTGCATAATCCCCTCACAACCCTTTATCCATGTACCATATATGAAAGGCGTAGCTTGAACCATGTTGGAGGGAGGGGTGGTAACATAAAATAGAGAAAAAAGCTAAAAAAAAAAAACACAACAAAAATGGCCACCATTCTGCCATCTTGGATTTTGAAAAATAAATATTGACTGTGCATCATCCCCTCAGAACCATTTATCCATGTACCAAATATGAAAGGTGTAGCTTGAAGCATGTTGGAGGGAGAGGTGGTAACATAAAAACAGATAGACAGACAGACAGACAGACAGACAGACAGATGTTAGATTTTGAAAAAAAAATATTGAGCGTGCATAATCCCCTCACAACCCCTTTATCCATGTACCATATATGAAAAGTGTAGCTTGAACCATGTTGGAGGGAGCAGTGGTAACATAAAATAGAGAAAAAAAGCTTAAAAAACACAACAGAAATGGTTGCCAAGGTGCCATCTTGAATTTTGAAAAAAAAATATTGAACGTGCAACATCCCATTACAACCCTCTATCCATGTGCCAGATATAAAAAGTGTAGCTTGAACCATGTTTGAGTGAGGGGTGGTAACATAAAATAGAGAAAAAAGCTTAAAAAAACACAACAAAAATGGCCACCATGCCGCCATCTTGGATTCTGAAGAAAAAATATTGAACGTGCATCATCCCCTCCCAACCCTCTATCCATGTGCCAGATATGCAAAGTGTAGATTGAACCATGTTGGGTGGGAGGGGTGGTAACATGAAAATAGAGAAAAAAAAGCTTAAAAAACACAACAAAAATGGCCGCCATTCCGCCATCTTGGATTTTGAAGAAAAAAATTTTGAGCTTACATCATCCCCTCAGAACCATTTATTCATGTACCAAATATGAAAGGTGTAGTTTAAAGGATGTTGGACATAAAAGAAAGACAGACAGACAGATGGACGGAGTGCAATCCTATAGTCCCCTTACGGTTCCTGTAGAGGACTAAAAAATAGTTTATGAACAAGAGGCCCCATGGGGCCTGAGGTGCCAAACTGACAAAGTTGTTTAACCCTTTACCTAACATGAAAAGCAGACGACACTTGCAAACAAAATTTTTGAATAACTAATTTTTTTTCATTTTTTGTCTCAAAAACATAGGTTATGACCCCTCATTGGAACGACCTTGACAAGCTCGTTCCAAAAAGGGGTCATAACCTATGTTTTTGAGACAAAAAATGAAAAAAATAATGAAAATTAATTGGCGATTTTTGAGAATAGCGCTGGCCAGTTTTGGCCATTACGTTGGGTAAAGGTAAGGGTTAAAGGAGGATTTAATTGGCATCTATGTCTAGTTAACACTACAGAGGAATGAAGTCATATAAATTACATGATGTAATTATTCATCACTGAGTTATCCAAGTAAGATTAAAAAATTCATTGATGCTTAACTTGTTATATGCTGCTGGTAGATATTCCCGTCCAAGGACAGGATTTTGCTTGCCATTGAAAAAAGTATAATTTGGGCATATTAAATCCAATTTTCTCGCTAGAAATGGATTGGATTTTATTGCCAATGATCATTTGAGGTAAATTTAGATGAATTTTTCATAAAATCTGATCATGGCTACTTCATAGCAGCCATGACTAGATTTGATGAAAAATATCTAGAAAATGCACAGCGGGTTAAGGGTTAAGCAGGGTTCAACCAAGAATCGTTGCTACCACAAGCCGATCATGGTTCATACTGCGGCAGGAAAATTTTTAATTCGGGGTCCCAAAATCCCCATTTCACTGCATCTGGGGGATATTTTGAGGTTTTTCACAGTGACATTTGTGTAGGTTTTCACATTTCGAGAGCTGGTAATTGCATAAGAATAAGACCAAAAAGGACAAATTCAGGTGAAAAATCATTCATTTACACAATATATTTCAGTGCTGTCGATTTGAGGAGCATTATTGCACTCATGCTTTTTCTCACTTCTAAATTGGAAACAAGAAGCTCTCTTTTTCACGCTTCTGTAATTTTTCAAGAAAATATTTTTGAGATTCCATTACACTAATTCAAACACACAAATGAGGTGTGAACAGTATACCTGCAATCTGTTGTGTCATTTTATTGATTTTAATTAATGCTGACAGCTTAAGTACATCTACAGAAGTTCACACTTTTTCAACATGTGCTTATTTTGAGTAAATGTTGGGAGTAATATGGTTGGTCAGAAAACAAAATGTCACATAATGATATTTACTACTGAATGAAGTTTTACAACTCGCATTACTTTGTGCATATATCAGGGGCGGATCCAGGATTTTATAAGGGGGGATGCTATTGTTGGCCGTTAAGCGCGGAACGCGCGCAGCCTGATGGCTCTCTGCGCCGTCCTTGCGAGCGCCGAAGGCGCGAAGCAATTAGCGGGGGGTGTGGGGGTCCCCCCCCCAGAAAAAATTTTGAATTAGGAACCCATCAGATGCTATCTGAGACGTATCCTGGTCATATATTTGTCTTTTCTCTTAAACCTATTTTCTGCCGATTTGGCTTGAAATTTGGTAAAAACAATTATGGTACTGACACTGCCCAATGAAAAACAAAATAATCATTCGAAATTGTTAGCTACCAAGAAGCAAATATAATCACCCCTGGATTTTGCATCAAATTAACTGAAATGCGGGGATTGTCTGGAAGAAACATAATAATTTTCACCATGCCATACCTGTTGTACACAGGGGAGACAGAAGTTCCAAGAAGTATGAGTGTGTGTGGGTGGGTGAATGTGTGCATGGGTGGGACTTGGTATTATAAAACTCGAGTATTGAACACTGGTTTGTTAATTTTGACAACGCCATATTTATTTCGAAAACATTGACCTCAAATACATTTGATCGGGAAAGGTCTGCACTTGGGATAACTCCAGATGATTTGAGCTAAAGCGTAGCGCTCCACACTCTCAAAAACTTATTTCTTTACATTCGAATCCTAAGCAGTCGCAGTTTGAGTAGTGAGTAGGCGTGTGTGTGGGTGGAGGGGGGGGGGTGCTCGAGCACCCAGAGCACCCCCCTGGATCTGCCCCTGTATATTGACCAAACAAATCGCACCGTTTTGTGACGTGACGCATTTAACGTTCAATGAGGTTATTGTTTACAGTTTGGTTATCTTTTTATTGGGGGTTGATTAAGTTATGCAGGACTCATGGAACAATCGCATCACCAGAGTAACTTCTTCAGTCATTTTCTATGACATTTGTGTACGGGAATCTTCAAAAGAAGTCTAGAAATGCACTTTAACAATCTGTGAAACAATTATTTCTTAGGGATCGGGCAGGTAGGGGGGATTTTAACATCTTGATTAATGTTTGGAGGGTTCCCTGGTGGGGCAATGCGGCCGGCTGACAGCTGCTGTGCCGGTATAGTGGAAATTCTGGTTTAAGGTCACATATTTCTGCATAATGGTTAATCATGACCACACCATCGATATAAATTCCAGCCAATCGATTATACACATGCTGCCCATTTTACCGGACTTCCACCCCAGCCATTGGTTACTGGGTGCTATTTTACCAGTAAAACAGAGCTTGTTTACTTTAATAAACAAGCACTGCTTCATTTCCAGCAGTTCTCATGGTGATGTCCAAGTAGGATGATTTTTTTTCTGGAATGGAGATGCTACTACACAAATAATGCCCCAATATCTAGTAATGCAGAACTAGAGAACCCATATATCAACCTATAGGGACTGAACCTGAACAAACTAACTAACATTCCCTCCATCTCCCCCACGATTCTGACTATTAGTTCTGACCAAGCAGATTTTTAAAGACTATTCCTCATATTGGACTGGGTTCAACTTCATGCTCCAATACGGATCAAAAACATCAACGGAAGCCGGAAGGACTTGATTTTATCAAACTAGAAGGACTCCTCTTAGGATGGTGTGTATCATATATCAAAAGATTGCGACTGGGTGTTCTGGAGAAGATTTTTAAAGAATATTCCTCATATTGGACAAGTTCAAATTTGGATCCAATTAGGGAGGCCTAAATATTAACAAGGGACTTGATTTGAACAATAATTATGAACTTGACACTAGTGGCATGTATATTTGAATCCCCTCCCCCACCCCCATGAGGATGTTGTACACCAAATATCAAAAGATTCTGGTAGTTTCGGTGAAGAAACTACTTCAAGAAAATTCCCCATATTGCACATTGTCAAAGGTAGGCAACCATATTGAACCCCAAAATCAACTTCTGGACACGATTTGAACAAACTTGAATTGGACCTCATTAACCCTTTACCCAAGGCAGACAATATCAAAATTTATTATTTTAAATATAATTTTTAAAAAATTTTCAAAAAAATTCAACAAAACCATATCATGTGACCCCTCAATGAGCTCGTTCCAATGAGGGGTCACATGAAATGGATTAGTTGAAATTTAATTTTTTCAACTGCACGATTTGCATATTACAAAGCAGATACGGGGCGATTCGTTAGGTAAAGGGTTAGGAATGCTCTATACCAGATGCTCTATACCAAAAATAAAAAAAATAATTTGTCTGAATGGATCAGAAGATTTTTCAAGATTCCCCCTTATCTTGCACAAAGTAAAAATTTGTACTCCCATAATGAGCCCAAATGTTAATCAGGAGACTTGATTTGAAGAAAGTTGAATCTGCCCCATCCCCCCCCTCACAAAGGGTGCCGTTTATCAAAAACCAAAAGATTCTGACCATGGTTCTGGAAGCGAGATTTTTAAAGATTATTCTCCATATTGCATTCAGTTAAAATTCAGGCTCCTGCAGGGAGCCCAAATATCAACCCAAGGACTTGATTTGGACAAACTGAATCTGACCTCTCTAAGGATGCTGAAGAACCACATATCAAAAGATTCTGACTGGTTGGATCTGAATCTTTTTGAATAAAATTTGGCCGATTAAATCGTCAGATGTGTACCCATACGCGCAACTAGTAGAAAGCTGTTATTATCTCAGGAACAATTTTGTGGACAGGTAAAATCCATGTGAGGGCATTTTGTAAGCACACCCTCTATGTTTCTCAGGATCAAATTATCAGATTTACACCCAAAACTATTCAGCTCAGCACATCAGTAATCTGAAGATATATATAAAGTAACATGACAATTGGACTGATATTTTTTGAGTTATCTCATACCAAAGGGATTGTAGGAATTCTCAATTTAAAGGATAAAGGGTTAATATCTCAGGATCAAATTACAACAAAAACTATACAGTTTTGCACATCAGTAACCTAAACATATATATAAAGTAACACGACAAACGGATTGATATTTTTTGAGTAATCGCATGCCAAAGAAATGGATTGGAAGAATTCTCAATTTGATGGATAAAGGGTTAATATCTCAGGATCAAATTATAAGATTTACACCAAAAACTGTACAACTCGGCACATCGGTAACCTGAACACAAATCTAAAGTAACATGACAATCCAAGCAAAATTTTTCAAGTTATCGACTGCCAAAGAAATGGATACAGATGTCGGAGGAACGAATGGACAGACAGAAAGACGGATGGACAGACATACAAAGGATGGACAAACCAGACAGACATATGGATGGATGGACAAAGGATGGACGAATGACGGAGGACCACCCCGGATGCCGACATTATGTACACCATACATGGTATGGGTACATATAGAAATGGATTGGAGGAGTGCCTAATCTGATGGACAAAGGGTTAATTATCTCCGGATCAAATTATTAGATTTACATAAAAAACTTTACAGTACAGCACATCAGTAACCTGAATACATATATAAAGTAACCTGATAATCGGATTAATATTTTTGAGTTATCGCATGCCAAAGAAATGGATTGGAGGATTTCTCAACTTGAAGGATAAAGTGTTAATATTACAGGATCATATTATCAGATTTACACCAAAAACTATACAACTCGGCACATCAGTAACCTGAACACATATATAAAGTAACATGACAATCGGATTGATATTTTTTAGTTATCTCATGCCAAAGGGATTGGAAGAATTCTCAATTTGAAGGATAAAGGGTTAATATCTCAGGATCAAATTATCAGATTTACACTAAAAACTATACAGCTCCGCACATCACTCAGTAACCTGAACACAAATATAAAGTAACATGACATTCCAAGCAATATTTTTCAAGTTATCGAATGCCAAAGAAATGGATACGGATGCCGGACGGACAGAGGGACAAAGGATGGACGAACGATGGTGGGCCACCCCAGATGCCGACATTATGTGTACCATACATGGTATGGGTACACATAAAAACCACATGCTACATTCCTGGCAATTTTCATCAAGCAACTGTTTCTAGATCCCCAAAATGATCCAAATGAAAACTGCCGAGTCCAGACTGTGCTTTGATTTTCACAGGTGTTGTCAGGATTTTGAACTGCATTTACTTGTGCCTTGCTAAATATTCACTGTATATTATGCTTAAAATTTTAAAAGTTAGTGTTAAATTGTAGTGTGAATAATGTCTATCAAGTTATGATGTACCTTCACAAACCCTAAGTTGCCTAACCAGTCCCACTGAGTAACACGAGAATTATTATTAATTTAGAGAATCTTGTCCATTTTCACACAGAAATCGAGTTGACCCTAATAAATTATATTATCGTTCTGTACTTGCTTGTGTTCATGTGGTGTTTACCGTTTCTGTTAGTCTGTTGTTCAACTCTTACTGTTCAACCAATGTGTTAACAGAAACCGAAGAACAGCGTCAGAATCGCACCACATACACTGATCATCAAAAAATTAAGATCTTATACTTATTACTCACTAAGTGGTTAAAAGAAGTATCTGGGGTCACATTCAGTAAGACATGATTCATCAACACCACAAAGGAATGAGGTCATGAAAGGAAAATTTTTTGGAAAAACACTAAGGAATGGATTTGAACAAACCTGAACCTAACATGCCCCCCATGCCACCCCCACCCATAGAGAGCCCAAATATTAAGCCTGGTACTCAAATTGAACAAACTTGAATTTGATCCCCTTGAGATGTTATGTACCAAATATGAAAGAATTCTGACTGGTGGATCTGAAGAAGAGTTTTTAAAGAAATGTCCTCACATTGCACTAACTTAAACTTTGGGCTCAAATAGGGAGCCAAAATAATAGCCCAGGGACCCGATTTGAACAAACTTGAATCTGACCCACCTAGAGATGTTGTGTACCAAATATTTAAGGATTCTGACTGGTGGATCTGAAGAAGATTTTAGACGAAATTTCCTCATTACATATTGCACCCAGTTAAAATTCAGGCTTCCATAGGTAGCCCAAATTAATAACCCAGGGGCTCGATTTGAACAAATTGGAATCTGACCCTCCTAGAGATGTTGTATACCAACTGTGAAAGGATTCTGACAGGTGGATCTGAAGAAGATTTTTAAAGAAATTTCCTCATATTGCACCAAGTTAAAAATTGGGCTCCCATAGGAAGCCCAAATATCGACCCAGGGATCCGATTTCAACAAACCTGAATCTGACCCCTCTACAGATGTTGTATACCAAATATCAGACGATTCTAACTGATGATTCTGGAGAAGACTTTCAAAGAAATTTCATAATAATGCACTATAAAGTTAAATTTTGGGTGCCAATAGTGAGCCCCAATATTAATCTAGGGACCCGATTTGAACAAACTTGAATCTGACCATCCTAGAGATGTTGTATACCAAATATGAAAGAATTCTGACTGGTGGATCTGAAGAAGATTTTTAAAGAATATTCCTCATACTATACTAAGTTAAAAGTTGGGCTCCAATAAAGAGCCCAAATATTAACCCAGGGGCTCAATTTGAACAAACTTGAATCTGACCCCCTGAAGATGTTGAATACCAAATATAAAAGGATTCTGACTGGTGGATTTGAAGAAGAATTTTAAAGAATATTCCTCATAATGCACAATCCAATCGAGAGCCCAAATATTAACCCAGCGATCCGGTTTGAACAAACTTGAATCAGACCCATCCCCCCCCCCCCCTCAGAGATGATGTATACTAAATATCAAAGGATTCTGGCCCCCCTAGAGATGATGTATACCAAATATTCAAGCATTTTAACTGGTGGATCTGAAGAAGATTTTTAAAGAAATGTCCTCATATTTCACAAAGTTAAAATTTGGGCTAGTACAGGAAGCCCAATTATTAACCAAGGGACTCGATTTGAACAAACTTGAATCTGACCCCCCCCTAGAGATGTTATATACCAAATATCTAAAGATTCTGAAGAAGATTTTTTCAATTTTGGAAAACAATTTATGGGTGCTATCAGAGTTATGCCCCTTGTGGACGCAGCAAGTTTATTTGAATAAAACTGAATTGACATATGATAAGGAACATGTACACCAAATTTGGTTCAATTTGGTCCAGTGGTTTGTGAGGAAAAGTTGATAATATAAAGTTCACAATGGATGACGACGGACGGCAAGTGATAAGTTAAGCTCCCTTCGGTGAGCTAAAGAGACCCTAATTTATGTAAAAGCCTATCTTCACAATAGTCTAGTATTCAGCAGTCCTCTTATTCTGAACCGTGTGCTCGCATGGCTCACTTTATCACAAGAAGTGTTAAAATTAACACAACTCAGCACTTGAAATAAATTGCCTTTTTAAGTGATTGTGGTAATGGACTGGTTGAGTAACACCGTATTTGTCATGGCTAAGAAAGCACAAGCTACTTGCTTTTGTTTATTCGAAGACACTAATTTATAAATCAGTGGTCTTGTATCAAACACTTTTTAGCACACTATTTTGAAGGCATGATGATGTCGTGATGGCAACGTGTGAAAACAGCCGATCACTTTAAAGTGGGTTCCAGTGCACCCCATTACAAGTGCCCCCCCAGTTCAATAATAGTCAGTTGGACAACTGCCCCCCTCGACCCCCCAGTGAAATTGTCACCCAGGATAAGTGCACCCCAGTCAAAAAGTCGGCTAGGACAACTGCCCCCAGAGAAATTGTCACCCAGGATAAGTGCCCCCCAATCAGAATGTCTGTTAGGAAAACAGACCCCCCCCCCCACCCCCCAATTGACAGGATTTCAAAACAAGAGGCCCCAGGGGGCCGGAGGGTGCTCACCTGACATGGTAGCCTAAATATCAACCCTGGGAATTGATTCCAACAAGTTGCATCTGCTCCTCCTACCAGCTTATACCAAAGATTCTGACCAGTGGATCTAAAAAAAAAAATTAAAAAAAAAGGATTTTTAAAGAATATTCCTCATATTGAACTAAGTTATAATTTGGGCTATCACAGGGAGCCCAAATATCAACCCAGGGACTTTGTTTGAACAAACTTGAATCCCCCCCCCCCCCTCCCAAGGATGCTGCATACCAAATATCAAAACATTCTGACTGCTGGATCTGAAGAAGACGATTTTTGAAGAAAATTCCTCATTTTGAACTTAGTTATAATTAGAGATGAACCGATTATAAAAACATGCTATCAAACGATTACCGGTTATTTCTCTGCCGATTATGCTGATTCCGATGGTTGAAGTTGGACACAGTAGAAGATCTGTTAGTGCCTGTTATACTACAGAATTTTGTTGATAAATTATCAATTACGAAAGCTTAATACCACATAAGTTCTCAGAGTATGCATATTTAGTGCAGGGCAATATTAGCCAAAATAATATTTGGACTTTGGTTGGGGTGTGGGGAAAATATCGTTATTAACGATACAATCACATGATATTGTTCTCGTGAAGATTGTGTTTTATTCCAGTAAATAGTGTAAATACGGTTTTGTGTTAGGATACAATACACTTGGCTGTATTAACCAGGAATATACTGAGCACATATACTTTTGTGTCTTAAATGAATAATAATTTTTATGTTAATGTGTGTTGTGAAGTTGTATGACGCATGGTTTACACGAATGTCAATGTGTTATTCAATGTTCTTTTTTCAACTTATCTCCCTTGATGTGTTTCTCTTAATGTTTACATGAACTCTGAAACCTTTGGAAAATGGTGGAGGTCTCGTACCGATTGCAGTTGGTAAATTCCGTAATATCTCTGCTCAGCAAATCCCTAAATTTTCTGCTATGCACTACACAGGGTTTTAATGGGGAAACGTGATTGAAATGGCCAGATATCAAAGGGATTTTTAATAGACAGTGTTAAATATAGAATAACCGGAAACTGCCGGTTTTTAACTGCCAGTTGTTAACTTTTTTTGTTGGGCCGATTTTGTGGGAAACAAATTTATTCAAAAACTTTAATCCACAAATAAAATGGTAAAAAGCAAAAAATGTGAACCCACCATTTTAAAGTTCAACTTCTGTAGAAGACAAATCCAGCATTAGTTCAAAGCTTGAAGCTGAGTTAGCCGACTGGTCCTGTCGGAAATTCCATTGAAACCCAGAGGGGGTATCCCGAAATCGCAAAAAAAGCTGGGCTGGTGTTGCGAAATTTGTAAACAAAATGGCTGCCCACTTAAAACGACCATTGCGTCCTAAATATCGATTCCCATGCACCCAAACTTCAAAGATATGTTTATAAATACCGCAGGAATGGATTGGGGCATCAAAAAATATGACTTACAAAACATTTTCTAAGTATTTTTTAAGTAAATGCAAAAATAATTGAAAACCGCGAAATGACAACAGATGACGTCACATCATCAAACTGCCTAGTCATATAGCATCTTAAATATATGTAAAATTGAACTGAACTCATGCAGGTCTGGCATTTTCAGGAGTCATTTATTCGCTCGCCTACTGCTCGCCTTAAAAAAATTAAGGAGGGCGAAAACTATCCCTCCTGGCTGAAGAAAATAATCATTACCATAGCAACCTATTCCTAAAACCCACATCTTTTCAGATCTCTGCTATGTTAGTGGTCTCTGTAAGAAGGCCACACTGCCCCTCCCACTCCGGGCCTTCAGATCCTGCCTTGTTAGCAGCACCAAATAAAATGTACAAATCCCACTAGTCAGAACTCATTAATAGTATTGCCACTTATACCTTTTGTAAGCTTGAGGAGTGCTAATCGCTCTCCTAGGTGATGCAATGAGAACGATTTTCAGCCCTCCTGCATTTATAAGAATGCTAGGCCTGCTCATGGATAATTTTAAACATCATGTAAAACTTTTCTGTACACTGTGTAAATATAAATGACTGAACATTAATAAAGAATGCAGTCAGAGCTGTGCTTTGGCTCACAAAGTGAGCGCTATAAGTAACACACATATATGCATTATGTAGAGAAACCTGCAATTTCCAATGAATCAGTATATCTAACAAACTGAAAATTGGGTCTTCCGTTTGCCCATGGGGGGTGGCCATTTTTCGTTCGATACTGAATTCTGGGATAGTTGAAAATAAAAGTAGCAACAAAAACAAGAGAACGCACCATGTGTTGGCCGCTTCAATCTTTCTGAATAAATGACGTTATTATTTCTTGAACACTGGCATCCTAGAATACAGTATTAAGGGGTCGTAACTTTGGACATTTTTTGGAAAATTTTCACAATGCCCTAAATACGAATTAAAGCGGTGAATAACGACATATTATACATGTATACCAAAATGACAAAAGTATACAAAACCCCAATTTATCTACTTTTTCAAAAATATTTTTTATTTTTTTGCTTTTGATGACAAGGAAATTGCCAGCCGCATACGTAACCGTCAGAATTAACGAGGAATAGGTCGGTAATTCAAATGTCTAAGTTGTAAATAAAAGACTCCACACTCTATACTCGGAGAAAGCATATTTATCATTTCATCACCAACGTGGTGATAACACTCAGGAGAAAATGGATGACCACAAACGCTCGATTCTGTTCGGGTGACACGTTTGTTGTTGACAATGTTGTGATCACGTGGGTTTGGGGGCAAAGTTGTGAAATGATTTGATTTCCCACGACCTGAAATCTTCAAACATTTCACTGCTGTTTTTGAATTTGGCAGGAGATGTAATGTACAACTCACGACACATTCATAAGAAACTATTCAACTGACAATGTGATAATTGCGAATCTGTACAATGTGACGCAAGTGTCAGCAAGGGATTAATACGCCACCAATTTGAATTACTATTATTTGGTTGGTGACGATGATCAAAACATAAAGGTAGAAAATTATATTTGGAAACAAAAATATATTCACATCAACACACAGTACAGTCCTCACAACTGTATATGTACGACAAAATAATTTTACTGTCGCCGAACTATATTAGTGACTTAAAGAAGGGTTGATGAAGTCTGCTACGAAAAAAGAAGACCAATGTCAAGGAAAATTATCAGAAAGGTTTCTTCCTGTTAAGGGGACGTCCAACCTAACTTTGGTCAAATTTCATGTAATTTTCTTTCAAGTCTAAAAAAGGCCCAAAATGAATAACCCCAATAAATTATATACCAAAATGCTTGGAATGAAACATAGAACATGTGGAAACTGAAATTTGACATGGAACTGCTGCCACAGGGTTCATACAAAAATTTGCTCACAAAGTTCAAGGGTTTTTCAAGGGCTTCTTTCTTTTTTTTCAAGGGCTACATATACTATTCAGCTTGTTGTATGAGCTCTAAAAATCTAAGATTCATGTGACATGGATCTGACTTTGGAAGTCAGGAAGTACTGAAGTACTGGTACCCAAACTGTGATCTGTGTTACAGTAATCTTGGTAAAACGTTCCATACTTTTTTATGGGTTTTTTTAACTGAGCGGCACGAGCGCAACAAACAAGAAAATGCGAGTACACATATATTTACAATGCCCAGGAAATAGCTTGGTATTCAAGGGTTTTTCAAGAGATTTCTGAAAGTTCAAGGGTTTCTCAAGGGCTAATTTCAAATTCCAGGGTTTTTCAAGAAAAAACTCATTTTCAAGGGTTTTTCAAGAGCTGTATGAACCCTGTGTCATGTGTAAATAGCACCACCTGAAAGTCTGCTATGGCATAAGTAAGAGAACAAAATTTTTACAATAAAATACCTCAAAATAAAACAAGTGTTTGACCACCGAGGTGGTATTAGTCCCCTACGGCGCTTTTGTGACATAAGGTGTTTTTGTCACAGAAGACACTAGAGTATATAAGCATCTTGGATTTTGAAAAAAAAATATTGAGCGTGCATAATCCCCTCACATCCCTTTATCCATGTACCATATATGAAAGGCGTAGCTTGAACCATGTTGGAGGGAGGAGTGGTAACATAAAATAGAGAAAAAAGCTTAAAAAAAAACACAACAAAAATGGCCGCCATTCTGCCATCTTAGATTTTGAAAAATAAATATTGACTGTGCATCATCCCCTCAGAACCATTTATCCATGTACCAAATATGAAAGGTGTAGCTTGAAGCATATTAGAGGGAAAGGTGGTAAAAACAGACAGACAGATGTTAGATTTTGAAAAAAAAATATTGAGCGTGCATAATCCCCTCACAACATCCTTATTCCATGTACCATATATGAAAAGTGCAGCTTGAACCATGTTGGAGGGAGTAGTGGTAACATAAAATAGAGAAAAAAGCTTAACACAACAGAAATGGTTGCCATCTTGAATTTTGGAAAAAAAATATTGAACGTGCAACATCCCATTACAACCCTCTATCCATGTGCCAGATATAAAAAGTGTAGCTTGAACCATGTTGGAGTGAGGGGTGATTAACATAAAATAGAGAAAAAAAGCTTTAAAAACACAACAAAAATAGCCGCCATGCCGCCATCTTGGATTTTGAAGAAAAAATATTGAACGTGCATCATCCCCTCCCAACCCTCTATCCATGTGCCAAATATGCAAAGTGTAGCTTGAACCATGTTGGTGGGGGGGGGGGGGGGGGGGGGTGGTAACATGAAAATAGAGAAAAAAAAAGCTTAAAAAACACAACAAAAATGGCCGCCATTCCGCCATCTTGGATTTTGAAAAAAATTTTGAGCGTGCATCATCCCCTCAGAACCATTTATCCATGTACCAAATATGAAAGGTGTAGCTTGAACCATGTTGGTGGGAGGGGTGGTAACATCAAAATAGAGAAAAAAAGCTTAAAAAACACAACAAAAATGGCCTCCATTCCGCCATCTTGGATTCTGAAAAAAAAATTTTGAGCGTGCATCATCCCCTCAGAACCATTTATCCATGTACCAAATATGAAAGGTGTAGCTTGAACCATGTTGGTGGGAGGGGTGGTAACATGAAAATAGAGAAAAAAAAGCTTAAAAAACACAACAAAAATGGCCTCCATTCCGCCATCTTGGATTTTGAAAAAAAAAATTTGAGTGTGCATCATCCCCTCAGAACCATTTATCCATGTACCAAATATGAAAGGTGTAGCTTGAACCATGTTGGTGGGAGGGGTTGTAACATCAAAATAGAGAAAAAAAGCTTAAAAAACACAACAAAAATGGCCGCCATTCCGCCATCTTGGATTTTGAAAAAAAAAAATTGAGCGTGTATCATCCCCTCAGAACCATTTATCCATGTACCAAATATGAAAGGTGTAGCTTAAAGCATGTTGGAGGGAGAGGGGTAACATAAAAAAACAGACAGACGGACAGACAGACAGATGGACGGACAGAGTGCAATCCTATAGTCCCCTTACGGTTCCCGTAGGGGACTAATAACAGCTGTATTCTATAAACATTGAAGTACATAATCAAAGAAATCTTTTCCATGAAAGTAATAAAGATTGAGACCAAATGTTATAAGTGGAGTGCTCACTGATTGAAGGCAGACATTTTCTTTTGTTTATGTTTTGATTTGGGGAGTTCAACAAAGGTCAACTTGAAGGAGTCCACCAGAAGTGGTATGGAAGGACAAAAGAGTGTCTCCCAAAATAAAGATGTATGTGTCACTGTGGTGGTTTGGACAGAAACTATGATATTCTCCTATGTAGAATGCACTGCATGCAAAGTCATTCATTGTAGTTGAATAAATATATTGACAAACCCCTTGCACTGTAACCCCTTTTATCCCATGCATCAATTTGATAGTGATTAAATTGTTTAATTTGTCTGGTTCATCAATAAGTATAATAGCTTCGTTTTCTCTTGGACACCAATACACTCATATCTGTTGGAGAAGAAATAAGGGTAACTGTTACCTGTCACTGCAATAAACCATCTAACGTACTTAAAAGTACATTGTTATTCAAAACACATCAAATCAACCTTACATAACCATTATTGCATGCACTTTCCCCGGGGAGGCTTATTGGCATATTGGGATCAGAAGGGCACATCCAACGGGTCTCACATATTTTTTTCAAGAACGCAGTACACAAAGCGATCCCCAAAAGGTGACAAGTGAGCTGCATTTGACACAAAAAATTTCACGGGGGGGATATATGTTCCATACACTTATCAGACAGGTTACCCTCCAAATAAGTGTATCTGCAAAAATCATGTTACATTGAAAAACATTCTTTTTAGACTAAGTTCTGGACCTTTCATGCTTCTTACTTCCAACTATAACACTAAATTTATCGATTAATGGGTGAATAGAAAAGTCCTGCCATAATCAACATTTTGAGTTCCACAAGCCTTTATAACAGCTCTGATAAAAGTGTCCAACATCAGATTGGTGGCTTTATCCAGAATATTCATTAGGTTGTTGCTTGATAAGTAATAGGAACAAAATCTTCACCAGAAATATTTTGTAGCAATACATTTGAGGGTATCAGCAGGCACCTTCCAACAAATTGTAACAAATCAACCAGTTATAAACAAAATTTTCTAACTCAAAAGAGTGAATAAGTACCACAACTCTGAAAAAATGTGGGAAGAAACACATGGTACGGCAGCTACACATGCATTGTTTCCCCATGATGCTCGATCACAACACCAAATATCCTTCAAATTGGAGTAACAGTGGTTGAGATACAAGGGAGAATGTTGGTACATGTAATGATGAATGGGTAAAAGGACAGAGGTAACCACTGCACGGCCCTAGATGCACCTTTGATTTTACAACTTCCAGATCTTGGGCATAATCACAACACACCCACCTTATCAATTCATAATTTCAGTAAAATTAAAGGAATTATCAATTTTAATTAGTTTATAGATGATGGGAAATATTTGGCTTCTTTCGCCTTCTCGTACTAGTATTAATTACCACAAACAATATCAGTTTGATGCCGACAAACGAAACTGGACACATGTGGTCTGTTTAAAAAGTAACTCGGCATGGATAATGAAGAAATTGCGAATATTTCATTTGTTTAAAGGCCAATTGCAGCTAATTTTGACCGTGGATTCGATAATTCGTTTCGGTTTTGACCACACGGTCACGCTGACAGCGGTTATGTTTAATGTGATATGCAAATTGGGAGATAGTTTCCGGTGAAGGAGATTTGTCACATTTGTCAGTGTAAAACGATGACAAAGGACACTGATTGACACTTGTGTTAGTATGGTTGGTTGCAAGAAAAAACTAAATTCTCAGCATCGTCCAAGCTCACCTTATTTAAAAGTGCCAATGCATCATTTTCAACTCATCTTGAATTGGTGCTTTGCAGACATCAAACACAGCTGCGACAAATTCCATGGTTACTAGGAAGTAAATAACTTCACAACATCGGGGGAAATCAACATGCTCAATATAGTTCCAGGTCACTTGGAATATACTTCGTGAAAAAGTGATTTCTGAAGCATTCTGCTTACTTTGTTAAGAATATTGCCTTGTTTTATGTGTATCGTCCCGATTTTATACACTCGGTTATTTTTTTTACCAGTGGTTCATGTTGTCTTTCTAGTGCGCAATAATTCAGATTTTTTGTCAGTTATGACATTTTCAGCTCAAGTATTTGCTGTCACCTGTTTGCAAATCCACTCATACATTGTCTCTAACAAATAAAGGGCGTGATCACGTCCTTGCATTCTTACAATTGCCCAAATTGAGTATTTCTGCAAGAACCACATCGTAATCACATGACCGGAATAAACATCACTGAAACATGGCCACATCCGGAACATCCAAAATTTGTGTTGGTGTTATTAAATTCAAACATCAAAACCCACCAGAGTGCATGTCAAAAAATGCTTTCTCTGAGACTGCAGTATGTTATTATATTGAGGACAAGGCTTTCGAGTTACCGATTATTTTGTGGTTTTACCGGTTCATTACTTATGCCATTGGCAAGTTAATCTTCTTCAAAATCATAAAATTCACTTTTTTTCTGAAAAAAATTATATGTACCTTTTCTATGCACTTTACTCATTATTTTGATATATAATTTGCCTTACTTCTCTTATCTGTTTCTGAGGCATTGGGAAAAATGTCAAAAAATTGACCAAAGTTACGTTGGACGACCCCATAACCCTTTACCCAAAGCAGGCGATATCAGAATTTATTATTTTAAATATAATTTTTTAAAATTTTTCTAAAAATGTCAACAAAACCATATCATGTGACCCCTCATTGGAACAAGCTCAATGAGCTCGTTCCAATGAGGGGTCACTTGATATGGTTTTGTTGAAATATTTTTAAAAATTTAATTTTTTCAACTGCTCAATTTGCATATTACGCAGACAGATGCAGGCGATTCGTTAGGTAAAGGGTTAATATACTGAAATGTCGTACCTTCGTAAATTTAAATACCTCCCTCGCACAATCACATTGTGTATAAGACGGATCAACGTCGATTTTGAGCGCTGTTGGCAACAGAAGGTTGCGAAAATCTAGGAGTGTTGACACTGTGTGGACAGAAATAGAAAAAATCCGCTAGGTGGACTAAAATTCACATAAATTACTGAAATGAGACCACAACGTGTCATAAGTGTTCAGATAAATGAATATAACAACCAACACAATTCTGATATTGTTCAGGCCGGTAACCCTTTAGTGAACACAAAGGATTGTTACCGTGACAAAAGATAGAGAGAAAGGTGTTGCATGTTCTTTGTAAGATAATATTCCACAATAAACTTCCAACATGGCTTAATGTCAGAGAAAGAGATTTCAATTAACAAAGGTGCCATGCATTTTAATCAGCCCTTCTATTTCAGAAAAAACGCATCAGCAAAAAAAATGCCGACGTAAAAATTATGCACCTCGACAAAAACATAGCTACCTCGGCAATTTTTAAAATGGTGCCAATTACACTTATTTGTTCTAAATTTGCGACTAGTCCCTCGAAAATGGGAACGGAAACAATGTTGAATTTGAAATGAGCATATTGACAAGGAGACATAATCTGCATGCACGGGCAGCACCGCAGTGTGGATATAATATCACAGATATCACATTGACACAATGTATTGTAGTTAACAATTACATAGTCTGTCGATAGTTTGTTGTTACATGAAGTTTTGTTTGCATCGAGTAAAGTGATATAATTTATTCACAGTACATTTCGTAGAATACAACATGGGATTTTCCAAGTCTTGTGAAGTTACACATGACGTCAATCATACTAATCTCAAAACAATACCAAATGCATTCGACGCTATCAGTTGTTATGGGTTGGAGGCTAGTCTGTTGAAGTGTTCCGGCGTTGAAAGTTCTATTTTCATTTGGGGAGGGGTGGGGGGGGGGGGGGATGAAATCACTGGTCACAGGAGTCTGAAATTCTATCAGTATAGATATTATATCAGCATCGGCGCTACTTATAGGCAGCACAATACAAATTTCTGGTATGTGGATAAATGTTGGTTATTGCCAATTCAACCTGCAAGTGAAATAGCTGTTGCCAAGTTTGTTCATTAGTTGAATTTTTAAGAAATGTTGTCACATGTGTGTAGAGGTGGCCAAACTCTTACGACAGTTTACTTATGTTGCAGTTATTAGTCTGTAATAATGCAACGAATTGTTTTTTTAAAATATCTACACTCTCAAGAATGATATCTATAGATTCAAAGGGATAACTCTTTGTATCCAAGAGTACTGAGGCAGCATGGAATATTGGACCTTAAGTGAATTCGGCAAACCTACTTCTAAGATTCTCCTCAACCGACTTGAGAATTTGTACAACACTTTTATGGACTTCAGCCAATGCACTGCCAAGACCCCCGGTCATGGAGTACCCGTGAAAAGTTTGAGTTTTATCACAGAGTTCATCCTCAGCTTCCCTATCAGCATCTGCTCTTGTCATACGAACAGGCATGGCGGTATCATCGGGTTGTAAATAAGGCCACACTATTTTACTTAAGGTGGGAAATATATCATTTTTGTAAAAGCAGGCCTGTCCCATTTCCTTAATGACTGAAACTATTTTATGAAGCACTTCTGTAGAATTTTTCATGGCAGTAATTGCTTCTGGGGCCAGTCATTTCTGGCTTTCTAAAATCTGTGAAAAGGGGACAATGTATGCCAAAATATCTTGCCTAACAGCAGCATACAAGAGAAGCTTAAGTTTCGACGCATTTTTCAGATGCCCCTGTAATACAGACTTACAGTCGGCCATAGATTTATTATATGGCGACTATATTTTGATGCAAGAAACCTAAGAATATTGGCAAGTTTCTCAAGTAGCTGCTAGTGGAGTCGGCCTGATGAGAAACCCACCGCGAGCCACTGGGTCGCTTGTACTTGAGACCCTTCATTTCAAAAAGTGTGGCTTGTCTTCTAAATAAACGCCACTTTAAGTTTGCCCGCTTGAACAGATAGTACGTATTGCTTAGCACAGATTCAATATCTTTGTTCAATTTGGAATGTTTAAAAGCATCGTGAATTGCCAATTCGGCCTTGTGGTTGGCGCACCAGCCTTTTATTAAGTGTGGCCAGAGTTCTTCAGATTCAAGTTCGTACAGGGCTGAATTAACAGATGCACCATCACTCCCGTTTCCTATTTGCCTGTCTTTGCAGTCAAATGTAAAGTTCTGTTTTTTTATGCTGTTGTCTAGAGTGGCTTTTAAGCCAGCGGCGTTGGTGTTTTCAGGCTCTTCTAAACTCATGACCTGGAAATTGGGTTTACCGAGGCTACATGTTTTTATAACATACACTTCCTTCTCCATTGTTTTGGCCGAACTGGAACCACCATAAAAACTGAAAAATATCTTCGCACACCAGAACTGAGTGGATGGGTTATTTGAGTGGCCCTAACGTGTTGTGCAAGAAATGTTCCCATTACCGGCACCACCTGCTTGGACAAATAGACAGATCCGAGATCTACTTTATGTACATCTTTTTCAAAGTTTGATATAGCTTCATAGTCCTTGAATGATTTATTTTTCATAATGATAAAATGTGCTAGTTGGAATTTTTTGATAAGCTGAGCATGATGGCCAAAATTATATTTACGCATGGTTTCATGCAAAGTACAGTACGTGGAGAGTGTATTATCACTAAATCACCCGCAGAATGGAGATTCCACCCGAGCAATAATTGCAAATTTGTTGCAAAGCATAACCAGCACCAGCAAAGTTTCAGCCAATGGACCTCCGGGTTAAACCCAGAAGTACATTGACTGAAGCATTGCTTGTGTTTTTTGTCGATATGTAAAAATTTGAAAGTTATAGATTGGGTGATAAATCCACTCCGCGGGTAATTTAGTTACAATCCACTCTCCACGTACTGTATATTGGCGGTTACCACTACAATTGTTTTTATTTTCACCACTTGTGGACACAGCACCACTTGCACCCATTACTCCACCCTTTACGGTTGATATTGGCGTTGCACGGCGATGTGCAGAAGATTTAGAAATGTGATCCATGGCATTACACTTTTTGATCACATCTGTACCATTTATCAGCTTATCGCACACCTTCGGCACAACGCCATTGAATCTGGGCAATGCATACTTGCTGCTCGCATCGGAAATTTGGTAAAAGTTCCTGCACGTGGAAGAGTAAATTTTGACGACGGTTTCCCAATCATCCGTCAAGTCATATTTTATAGAGTCTATGCCCCAAGCGTCAACAGTTTTTCTTTTCACAATATTTCAAAATGGATAGTTTACAACAATTTCGCAAATTATCTACATTTATTCGCAAACTTAATTGTTATTTGAAGCGTCCATTACACAAAATCTGTTACGTAACGTGATGTATTCATTACGTAATGGATTGTGTAATGAATGCAATCGCAATGAATGCATGAATGGAACAGTGTGCTAACCAGTGCACTGCAGTGAAGTAATATGACTTGCCAAAAAAGAATGTCGGCAATTTTTTTTGCGGAGGAGATTTATTTTCACCTCGGCAAATATGTCGGCATTGCCGAATGCCGGCGTGAATTAGAAGGGCTCTTTTAATGGGATCTTTTAATGTTTCTTTTCATCAATCAAACTTTAAAAAAAATACATAAAATAAAGATAGAGGGGGCCTGAGGGCGCTCACCTGACATGGTAGCCTAAATATCAACCCAGAGAATTG
>CM062297.1:430570912-430692970 GCA_031216915.1 Pictodentalium vernedei | reverse complement strand
TACTATGGTAAACAAGCAGTTTTACTGATAAAATGGGACATGAGGGTGGAAGTCCTTAAAAATAGTCAACATAGGTATAAATGATTGGCTGGACTTGATTTTATATCCATGTTGTGGTCACAATTGGCCATTGTGCAGAAATGTGTGGCCTAAAGCACCAGAAAATAAAGAGAAGTTTCCAGAAGAAAGAAGATGAACATTCGTAAGATTTGTTAGGTGAAGGGTTAATTAAATCCACATAAACAAACATTACCATTATTTATCGAACACAATGTGCTATTTTATTTAACCTCACTTAAATCGCATTTCATTTCCTAGTTATTCAAGTTGAATTATTTATAAATCGTTCATTGAATGTGAATTTCAAGTATTGTATATTTAAACTAAACTTGAACTTGTCCAAAACAATCTGACAAGTTTTAAGAACACGACCAGAAAATTTGGGGGGGGGGGGATTCAAGAGTTTATACGTTTTAAACTATACAACAGGCAGTGAAGAGTGTTTTTGACTTTGCCCTCCGAGACGTTGCCACCGATTGTTTTCAGTTGTGTGGTGTCAGAAGAGGGCATAAAGTAACTGTTTACCTGTCTGCAAGCTGTTGTCAGATAGTTGATGACAACTTATGATGTTAAACATATAAGCTTTGCTTTCACTTAATAATTGAAAAACTAGTAAAATTTGAAAGCCAATTTTTGTGTATAACAATTTCAGGATATGGCAATAACATTTGGTAAAGAGTTGAAATTTGTTCCGATACCAGTCTATAAGATTCACCGGGATTATGATGGGGGAAGTGTGATAGGAGAATGAAGGATACGTGATAGTGGTTGATGCAAAAGATAGGGTTTGTGTGCTTATCGGAGAGATTGAGAACCAGGAGAACGGGGTGTGTTCAAGCAGTTCATCTCAGATTGTTGGGAGGAGAGATGAGGTGTGGGGATAAGGAGGCATTTGGGAGAACAGGGCTAATCAAGGCTTTCTCACCTGTGAACTGCGACAAATCAGCGGCCAACCAGTATTATTATCAGCCTAACTTGACAAAGTCAAGATAAGCTATTGCCATCACGTATGCGGAAGTCTGAGAGTGTGTCACATTTTCTTCAGCACAGGCAACACCCTGTAGTTCTTATCCGATCATCATGAAATTTCACGTGCAGGTTCGAGGTCATGTCTTGATGAGAAATTCCCCAACTGTTACTGTTATGCGAGCCCGAAACCCCAAAACCTTTAGCACAGTCTGCAGGTCATATTTATGAAGGAATTTCATTGTAATTTGGTAGGATGATGCCGTATAATGTCTAGATGAGAACGTCCCCTTTTGGTTGTGATCAGTCATTCTGAGTGTTACATGACCCAGAAAACCAAAAACCTTTAGCCCAGTATTCAGGTCATATTTATGAAGGGATTTCATTGTAACTTGGTAGGATGACTCTCAAATGTCGAGATGAGAACGTCCTAATTTGGTCGGGTTTAGACAACCGTGATGGCCACAGGGGCACGTTACATAGATTCCTTTAGCACAGTCTTCAGCTTGCATTTATGTAGGGATTTTATTTTAAATTGGTAGGATGGCTCGGTATAATGTCTAGATGAGAACGTCCTAGTTTGGCTGTGATCGGTCAACAATGACAGCTGCACAGGCACGTGACCTAGATTTGTTTAGCACAGTCTACAGTTCGTATTTATGAAACGATTCCATTGTAACTTGGAAGGATAACTCGGTATGATGTCAAGATGAGACTCATTTTTTCATGATCGGTCAGCCATTACCTCCGCCTCTCATGTGGCCTAGATTCCTTTAGCACTGTCTGCAGGTTTTTATGAAGGGATCTCATTGCAACTTTGTAGGATAACTTGGTATGATATCTAGATGAGACTGTCCTATTTTGGTCATGATTGGTCAACCGTGACTGCTGGACCAGCACGTGACCTAGATTCCTTTAGAAAAGTCTACGAGTTGTATTTATGTAGGGATTTCATTTTAAATTGGTAGGATGGCTCGGTATAATGTCTAGATGAGAACGTCCTAGTTTGGCTGTGATCGGTCAACAATGACAGCTGCACAGGCACGTGACTTAGATTTGTTTAGCACAGTCTACAGTTCATATTTATGAAACGATTCCATTGTAACTTGGAAGGATAACTCGGTATGATGTCTGGATGAGACTGTCCTATTTTGGTCACAATCAGTCAGCCGTTACTGCTGCCTGTCACGTGGCCTAGATTCCTTTAGCAATGTCTACAGGTTTGTAGGATAACTTGGTACGATATCTAGATGAGACTGTCCTATTTTGGTCTTGATTGGTCAACCTTGACTGCCGGACCATCACGTGACCTAGATTCTTTTAGCAAAGTGTTTAAGTTATATTTAAGAAGGGATTTCATTGTATATTGATAGGATGACTCGTTTTAGAATAATTTTACTGGAACCTGGTAACTTTGGTTGAGAGACATTAACTGTGAGGGCCACATTAACTCAGACCTCAGTTCTTTAGTACAGTCTTCATCTCAAATTATTCTTATTGAAAACAGCATGTAGGGAACAGAAATTATTATTATTGTGTAAATCGTGGCAGTAGAAAGTGGAGTGCTAATTAGTCAACTTTGACTCGACTTTTTGGTGTCTCCTAATAAACTCCAGAATCCCAGAGTTTTTTCAAAAGTACAAGAGTTTATATACTTCAAAATGTACAACAGACTATTAAAGAGTGTTTTGACTGTTTGCCCTCAAAGTTGTTGCCATCAATTGTTTTCAGTTGTGTGGTGTCAATAGGGGGCATAAAGTAACTGTTTACATGTCTGCAAGCTGTCGTATGATAATTGATGACATCTTATGAAGTTAAACATACAAGCTTTTCCTCCATTGTTGAACTGAATTACCTGAGCAAAATTGCATCTTTTTTCAGTATTTGAGATGATTGGTTTCCTGTGGTATACAAGCTCTGTTTTACTGGTAAAATAGCACCCTGTCACCTAGTATGGAAGTCTTCTAAAATGGGAAACATGGGCATAACTGATTTACTAAACTTAACTCTATCTCCATGTCTTGATTATCCATTGTGCAGAAACATGTGATCTTAAACAATGAGATTCTTGTGTGTGCAACTCCTTCATTATTGAACCGATTTTGATGAAACTTCTCCACATTATCAGGGCTCGCCTTGAATAAAATGATCGGGGCCTAAAAAAAGTGCCCCACATATTGAGGTCGGGGCCTTTTCGGGGCTGATTTTCCATTTTGTCCATTATTGTTAGTGCTTTTTGTGGAAAATGTCGGGGCTTGAAAAAAAGCCCCCAGCAAGTGCTCCTCGGAGCTGATCTCGGGGCATGGGCTGATTAGCCCCGACTCAAGGCAAGCCCTGACATTATGACTAACAAGTGGGCATATGCATATTCAAAAATTTTTGAACTGCGACAATTTTAAGTAAGTTATCTCCCATGAACATGGATTTATTATTTGGTTTTTCAACCTCAACATTCAGAGTTGCATTCTGGAAAGCCGGAAGTGGGGGTATTAATCACGTTTTAGTTAAATAATCCTTTACCCAGTGACAATCAGCCCTGCAAAATAATCTGTGTAACCTCCTAAGCAACTCCATTACTCTTATCACGCAGTGGAAAAATCTGTTGATTTCTTACTACCCTCATGTCATTACCCACCCCCCTCCCCTCCCTTACCCCTTGAAGCCCTATTCCGACTTTTATGACCTCAGAACAGGTGCCCTTAACATGCCAGCATGAGTGGGTCCTGCTGACAGTAGACAAATTACATAGGCAGTTGTTTCTAGTAAAGACTTGACTAGAAATCACTGTTAAGCCATCAGGCGTGTAGCTGCAGCAACTGCATCATGTCCTTGAGCAAGACACTTCATCACCCCCCTCCACCCCCACCCTCCCATCATTGCCCACATTATGCACGTTGATGGTGCACTTCTCTTCAACCAATGCTAACCCTGCTTGTGTGGAGTTAGTATATTGGGGAGTTGTCAGTTGCTCAGTGGTTCTCTCTGCGTCCTCCAGCTTCCTCCACCCGTAAAACTGTCATGGTCATGATTAGCCACTGTGCAGAAATATGTGACCTTAAACACCAATAAATAAATAATAAATAGACATGTACCGGCTGTGGTTAGGTGTGAATTCAGGACAATTGTCCAGGCCCTCAAGGTTTAAAGGGAAACAGTAGGAGGAAGTAGTAATGACCAGAGTGTTCTAGTTAGGACTAGTGCAGATGGAGCCTTGTAAATCCACGAATTTGGTTATTGTTGGACTTTGAAAAATGTCGAGACATGGCCTTGAATTTTATCAGTCATACGCATTTTCTGTCATTCAAGTTTTATTCCCTATTTCTCATCATTTTTGGAAAGCCCAGATGAAAGGAGCTTTTTATGCCCCCCGAAAAAGATTCGGGGGCACATAGTGTTTGTCATTTCGGTCTCTCTGTCTGTCATGTAGATTTTCATGTCCGCTCCATAACTTTGAGATGCTTTGTTGGATTTTGTTGAAACTTTGCATATATGTTGCTTATGGGGAGATGATGTGTCACACACAAAAAAATTTTTCGATGGAGGTCAAGGATCGCAGATGAAGATCATTGTTCTGGGGAATCCGTGGTAGAGAATTGCAGTTAACCGAAAAACCGATTCGGTTTCTGTTGTATCAAATAACCGAAAATTGCAACCGAGCTTCTGCATAAACAACCGAGATTTCAGTTCCGTAAAAATCAATAATCACAGCTTGGCCAATGCAGACAAACATTCATTTTCAAGCCCTGTGTGGCTTTTTGAAAGAGACATAAGAAAACAAGATATCTGTAATTTGGATATGGTATAAGTGCTGTCATAGAATGTGAAGCATGCATATAAATGACTGTCTGTACTTTCATGAAAGGTGACCTGTGTTGAAGTCGTGATATGCCATTGCAGTGATGATATGGGAAAATATGGCCTTGAATTCGAGCATCAATAAGCACATTTTGTTTGGGGAACGTTCTCAATAACATAATCGGCCCTCGCCGAGATATAAGAAAACAAGATATCTGTAATTTGGATATGGTATAAGTGCTGTCATAGAATGTGAAGCATGCATATAAATGACTGTCTGTACTTTCATGAAAGGTGACCTGTGTTGAAGTCGTGATATGCCATTGCAGTGATGATATGGGAAAATATGGCCTTGAATTCGAGCATCAATAAGCACATTTTGTTTGGAGAACGTTCTCAATAACATAATCGGCCCTCGCAATTGGCCATGTCAATTGGCAATGCCGTGGTAACAGTCGTGGCATTCTGCCACGACTCTTACCACGGCATGTTGATTGCCGTGGCCAATTGCGAGGGCTGCATAATTCCTTCAGTTAGTTCATTAGTCTTTTAGACCTTTATAGTATAATAATAGTTCATGTTATTGTTTGAAATGCTCGGTAGACATGTTGCAGCCTGGTTCAATAATATTAGCCTCCCCTGGCCCCTTATTTAGTTTTAACGATTTTTATATTTGTCGCCAGGCTTCGTGGCCCGGAGACAAATATAAAAATCGTTCAAAATAAATAAGACGACCTCGGAGGCGAATATTATTGGACTAGATACAACCGAAAATCGAACCGAGCCAACTCATTTCCTCTAAAAATAACCGAAACCAAAACCGATGGGTCAAAAATCACAGCCGCAACTCTCTAATCCGTGGCCATGCAGTCACTGTTAGTCCTTTATTTTTTTATTTTTTTTTTAACATCGGACATGCTACATTTGAGGTCTTTTAAAAAGAAATGGAAAAAGGAAAAAGAAAAGCAGGCCTCACAGTGACTTTGAGAACACTGTCACTGCCTTTACCTAACCAACAGGATATCAAAATTTATAATTTCAGTTATTGCTTTTTAAAAATCATCTCTCGAATGGGAACCACAGAAAATAAAACCGTGTTCCCGTGAGAACCCAGGAAGTGAAGCAGTGCTGGTTTACGTGGTAAACAAGCTCTGTTTTACTGGTAAAGTAGGACCTGGTCACCAGTGCCTCGGGTGGAAGTCCTCTATAGTGGCCAACATGGGTTCAAACAATTGGTTAGACTCGACTTTATCTCCTTATTGCAGTCAGGACAAACCATTGTGCAGAAGTATGTGACCTTAAACACAAATAAATAAATAGTAAAACAGTGCTTGTTTACTGTGGTAAACAAGTGGTTTTACTAATAAAATGGGACCTGGGGGTTGAAGTCCTTAAAAATAGCCAACATAGGTATAATTGATTGGCTGGACTTGATTAGCTTAAATTGACAAAGTCAAGATAAGCTATTGCCATCACGAGTGCAGAAGTCTGCGAGTCTGTTCAGATTTTCCTTTAGCACAAGCTGCACCCCGCAGTTCTTATCCGATGGTCACGAAATTTCATATGCAGTTTTGGGGTCATGTCTAGATGAGAATGTCCCCTTTTGGTCATGATCTGTCAACCGTGATGGCTGCCCAAACCCGAAACCCAAAAACTTTTAGCACGTCTGCAGGTCATATTTAATATGGAGGGATTTCACAGTAACTTGGTAGGATGACTCCGTATGATGTCTGGATGAGAACTTCCCCATTTGGTCGCTATCTATCAACCGTTACGCCTGCCCGAGCCCAAAACCCGAAAACCTTTAGCACAGTCGACAGGTCGTATTTATGGAGGGATTTCATTGTAACTTGGTAGGATGACTCCAAATAATGTCTAGATGAGAGTGTCCCCTTTTGGTTGTGATCTTTCAGCCGTGATGGCTGCCCAAGCCCAAAACCCAATAACGTTTATCATAGTCTATAGGTCGTATTTATCGAGGGATTTTATTGTAACTTTGTAGGTTGACTCTATATAATGTCTAGATGATAACACCCCCCTTCTGGTATTGATTAGTCAAATGTGACGGCTACAGGGGCCCAAAGCCCAAAAACCTTTAGCCCAGTCTACAGGTCATATTTATGAAGGAATTTCATTGTAACTTGGCAGGATGACTCAGAAAATGCTCAGATGAGAACGTCCCCTTTTGGTCTTGATCATTCAACCATGATGGCTGTCCAAGCCCAAAACCCCAAAAACTTTAGCACAGACTACAGGTCGTATTTATGAAGGGATTTCATTGTGACTTGGTAGGATGACTCAGTATAATGTCGAGATGAGGAGGTCCCCTTTTGGTTGCGATCGGTCAACCGTGATGGCTACACAGGCCCGAAGCCCCAAAACCTTCAGCACAGTCTACAGGCTGTATTTATGAAGGGATTTCATTGTAACTTGATAGGATGACTCGTTTTGGAATAATTTCACTGTAAATTGGTAACTTTCGTTGATCTACATTAACTGTGAGGGCCACATTAACCCACCCCTCAATTCTTCAGTACAGTCTACACCTCATATTATTTTTATTGAAAACATAGCATACAAGGAACAGAAATTAACATATTCCCAATTATCACAATTCTTGTCTTATTTCATAATCCTTTCATAAACATTGAACATTATCCTTTTCATCAAACATAACATACAGACAAGTTTAGCTAGAGTGTCATTGAAACTTTCATTAGCTTAACTTGACAAAGTCACGATAAGCTATTGCCATCACCCGTGCAGAAGTCTGTTCTTCTGTTCACATTTTCCTTTAGCACAGGCTACACCCCGTAGTTCTTGTCTGATCATCACGAAATTTCATATGCAGGTTTGGGGTCATGTCTAGATGAGAACATGCCCTTTTGGTCGCAATCGGTCAACCGGTATGGCTTGAGCCCCAAAAACCTGAAAACCATTACCACAGTCTACAGGTCGTATTTATGAAGGGATTTCATTGTAATTTGGTAGGATGCCTCTGTATAATGTCTTGAGAACGTCCCCTTTTGGTCATGATCCGTCAACCGTGATGGCTGCCCAAGCCCGAAACCCAAAAACTTTTAGCACAGTCTGCAGGTCATATTTAATATGTAGGGATTTCATTGTAACTTGGTAGGATGACTCCGTATGATGTCTAGATGAGAACTTCCCCATTTGTTCGCGATCTGTCAACCGTGACGACTACCCGAGCCCAAAACCCGAAAATCTTTAGCCCAGTCTACAGGTCACCTTTATGGAGGGATTTCATTGTGTCGCCTGCCCCACGAAGTGGGGAGCGACATATAGGGATTACTTCTGTCGTCTTGCCTCGTCCGCGTCACTCTTTCTCTTATCCGCCACTCCTCTTTAACCTATGAATGGATTTTGATGAAACTTTCAGTGATTCTTTATCACATAATGGCATTGTGCACCTCCTATTTTATTTTTTGATCCACTGTATTGTTATGCCCCTTTTCCACTTAGAATTCTGTCTGAAACGCCTTGGAGTGTCTCTTATCCGCCACTCCTCTTTACCCTATGAATGGATTTTGATGAAACTTTCAGTGATTCTTTATCACATAATGGCATTGTGCACCTCCTATTTTATTTATTGATCCGCTGTATTTTTTCCAGAGTTATGCCCCCTTTTCAACTTAGAATTCTATCCGAAACGCCTTGGAGTGTATATATCTCAGTCATTGTCAGGTGGATTTTAATGATATTTGGTATGCACATGAACCAGGATGGGGGAAAGGATATCCACATACAACCGTTATCATCCACACATTTTTTCAGAGTTATGTCCCTTTTTTGACTTGGAATTCATATAACTTACAAAGAAGAACTTGATTAACAAGGTTTGAGGTAAATATTTAAAGACACGCTATTAAAATATAGTGCAGGCGACACACGTCTTCCATGGAAGACTCACATCTAAGTTGTAACTTGTTAGGTTGATTTCATATAATGTCTAGATGAGAACGTCCCCTCTTGGACGCGATTGGTCAGCTGTGACGGCAACAGGGGCCCCGAAGCCTGAAAACCTTTAGCACAGTCTACAGGTCATATTTATGAAGGGATTTCATTGTAACTGGGTAGGATGACTCCAAATAATGTCTAGATAAGGATGTCCCCTTTTCGTTGCGATCATTCAGCCGTGATGGCTACCTGAGCCGAAAACCTTTAACATAATCTATAGGTCGTATTTATGGAATGATTTCATTGTAACTTGTTAGGTTGACTTCATATAATGCCTGGATGATGACATCCCCTTTTGGTCGTGATTGGCCATCTGTGACGGCTACAGGGGCCCAAAGCCCAAAAACTTTTAGCACAGTCTACAAGTCATATTTATGAAGGGATTTCATTGTAACTTCGTAGGATCACTCCAGATAATGCCCAGATGAGAATGTCACCCTTTGGTCGCGATCATTCAACCATGATGGCTGCCCGAGCCCAAAACCCAAAAGTACAAACTACAGGTTGCATTTGTGAAGGGATTTCACTATAACTTGGTAGAATGACTCAGTATAATGTCGAGATGATGACATCCCCTTTTACTTGCAATTGATCAACTGTGATGGCTACACAGGCCTGAAGCCCGAAAACCTTTAGCACAGTCTACAGGCCATATTTATTAAGGGATTTCATTGTAACTTGATAGGATGACTCGTTTTGGAATAATTTCACTGTAACTTGGTAACTTTTGTTGACATAAGTTAACAGTGAAGGCCACATACATTAACTGTGAAGGCCACGTTAACCCACCCCTCAGTTCTTTAGTACAGTGTACACCTCATATTATTTTTATTAAAAACATAGCATACAGGGAACAGAAATTAACATATTCCCAATTATCACAATTCTTGTCTTATTTCATAATCCTTTCATAAACATTGAACATTATCCCTTTCACCAAACACAACACACAGACAAGTTAAGCTGCAGTGTCATTGACACTTTCATTTTATATCCCTGTTGTGGTCACAATTAGCCATCGTGTTGAAATGTGTGGCCTAAAGCACAAGAAAATAAATAGAAGTTTCCAGAAGAAAGAAGATGAACATTCTTAAGATCGAATTTCCTTTTGTCAGTACCAAGAAGTTAGAGAGTGTGTCAGTTGCTTGCCACTGCTGGATGGTTCTCAACCTGGTTACTCTTTCTTTCCCGTCCATAAAACTGTCTTGACACAATATTACCATGGTTGTCACACAATGAAGATTCATTATTTAAATTATTTTCTTTTCAATTTTTTCACAAAATTTCAATACATGTAGAACCATATCAAGTGATCTCATTGGACCAAGCTTGATGAGTTTGTTCCAATTAGCGGCCATGTGAATATGGTTTTGTTGAATTCTTTCAAAAATAACTTTTTCAACTCCTCAATTTGTAAATTATGCAGGCAGATGTGGCCGATTCATAAGGTGAAGGCTTAATTAATCCCACTCAACTATTGATCTAACACAACATGCAATTTAACCTTGCTAAAATTGCATTTCTTTTCCTAGTTATTCAAGTTGAGTTATTTATAAATTGTTCACTGATTGTTCCACTTGAATTTCAATTTTCAGAAGTACTGTATATTTAAACTAATCTTGAACTTGTCCAAAACAATCTGACATGTTTTAAGGACAGGACAGGAAACATTTTTTTAGCTCATCTTGACAAAGTCAAGCTGAGCTTATCTCATCGCTTGCCGTCCGTCGTCCGTCAACACCATGTTTTGGTCTTCTCCTCCAAAGCCACTGGGCCAATTCAAGTGAAAGTTTGTGTGAGTGATGGTCCCAAAGGGGCATTTCATTTTTGTTCAACTCAGCATGCCCAGCCCCATAGGGAGAGAGTGGGGGAAAATGCTCCAAAATATTTTTAAAATCTTCTTCTCAAGAACCAGTGTGTACAATGACTTGATATTTGCTATGGAGCTTCCATATGAGGTGTAGAATCAAGTTTGTTCAAACGAAGTTCGTGAAGTAATATTTGGCTTTGTAATTGGAGGGGTAAGATTTTTGGCCCGGCCCAAAATTTCTATTTTCTGAACCGATGGTCCGGTATGAACCAAATTTGGTTTGTGGTAGTATTGGGTCATAAGTACTTGACGCATGCAAAAAAAAAAATTCCTGCATCCCCATGGGAACCCTGGGAGCTAAAAATAGAAATATTTTCAAACGCCCATATTTCCCAAACCCCACGGAACAGAGAGCTTTTATTTGTTATGAAGTATCCTTATGACCAGAAGAGTTGAATGGTAAAAAAAAATTGCCATCGGTTATGTTAGGGTGTTCTGTAATGGGCATCGAAAAAATGCTGAGTCAGCACATTTGCAAAAATTTTAAAAAATCTTTTCTCCAGAACCAATCACCAGAATCTTTTGATATTTGGTATACAGCATTCATAGGGGGGTCAGATAAAAGTTTGTTGAAATAAAGCTCATTGGTTCATATTTGGGCTCTCTACAGGAGCCCGAAGTTTTAACATAGGGTAATATGGGGAATATTCTTTAAAAATCTTCTTCAGAACCACCAGTCAGAATCTTTTAATATTTGGTATACATCATTGTTATGAGGGGCAGATTCTAGATTGTTCAAACCAAGTCCCTAGGGTAATATCTGGGCTTCCTACGGAAGCCCAAATTTTATCTTTGTTCAATATGGAGGATAATTTAAAAAAAATCTTCTTCAGATCCATCAGTCAGAATGCTTTGATATTTGGTATGCAACATCTCTGTGGGGGTCAGATTCAAGTTTGTTCAAATCAGATCCCTAGGTATATATTTGGGCTCCCTATGGTAGCCCAAATTTTTACTTAGTGCAATATGAGGAAATTTCTTTAAAAATCTTCTTCTTCAGATCCACCAGTCGGAATGCTTTTATATTTGGTATACAACATCTCTAGGGGGGTCAGATTCCAGGTTGTTCAATTCGAGTGCCTAGGTTAATAATATTTGGGCTCCATATGGGAACATGAAATTTAACTTAGTACAATATGAGGGAATTTCTTGAAAAATCTTCTTCAGATTCACTTGTCAGAATGCTTTCACATTTGGTATACAACATCTCTAGGGGGGTCAGATTCAAATTTGTTTGAATCAGATCCATAGGTTAACATTTGGGCTCGCTATGGTAGCCCAACTTTGAACTTAGTGCTATTCGAAGAAATTTCTTTACAATTTCTCTTCTTCAGATCCAACAGTCAGAATGCTTTCATATTCGGTACACAACATCTCTAGGGAAGTCAGATTTAACTGTGTTCAAATCAAGAGCCTGGGTTAATATTTGGGCTCTCTATGGGAGTCGGAATTGGCCATTTTGCTGAAGAATTAAAAATTTTGTATTCAGTACCCTCTTGAAGTACTAAGATTAATCCACATAGGTTGTATCAAGGGCTTCATAGGAGAGCTCTACATTTTTCTTATGATCGACTGAAGAAAAGGCATGATGCCCAGATTATTTTTGTCACTCCTGAGGGGGATTGACAGTGTAGCCTATGGAGATGGCTTGCTTAATGTAGACTCATTCTTGGACTCTGTTTAAATTGTGTTCTGTACAAGATGAGCGCTTCAGGCCCCGTGGGGCCTCTTGTTTTTTAAAAACATTGGACATACTGCACTTGAGATCTTAAAAAAAAAGGAAGTGGGAAAAATAAAAAAGCAGGCCTTGCAGTGACTTGCAGAACCTCCCACAACTCCCACCCCCCCCCCCCCACCGCACCCACCCCCCCCCCCCCGAAAAAAAACACCTCACAGTGATCTTGAGAACTCCGCCATTGCCTTTACCTGACACACTAGATATCAGAATTTATTATTTCAATTATTGCTTTTTTGTATTTTTAGCTCACCGAAGGGAGCTCAACTTACCACTTGCCATCCGCCGTCGTCCTCCGTTGTCGTGAACATTTTTCAAACGACTTCTCCTCTGAAACCACTGGTCCGATTTTCACGAAACTTCATGTGGATGTTCATTACTATATGGCATTTCATGTTTGTTCAAATGAAATGGCCACGTCCCTTGGGGGCTCTATATGGGGCATAACTCTGATAGCACCGTATGAATTATAGAAAAATTATTAAAAAATCTTCTCCAGAACCAGTGGGCAGAATCATTGATATTTGGTATACAGCATCATGCGGTGGATCTGATTCCAGTTGTTCAAATCGGCCCCCTGGATTCATATTTGGGCTCACTATGGAAGCCCAAATTCGAACTTGGTGCATTTCAGGCAAATTTCTTGAAAAATCTTCTTCAGAACCAGCAGGCAGAATCTTTTGATATTTGGTATGCAACATTGTGGGGGTAGATCTGATTCAAGTTTCAGAATCTTTTGATATTGGGTATGCAGCATGCTTAGGGGCGTGAGATTCAAGTTTGTTCAAGCCAAGTCCCTGGGTTCATATTTGGGCTCACTGTGGTAGCCCGAATGATAACTTAGTTCAAAAAGAGGAATTTTCTTTAAAAATCTTCTTCAGATCCAGCAGTCGGAATGTTTTGATATTTGGTATGCAGCATCCTAGGGGGTGTGTGATTCAAGTTTGTTCAAACCATGTCCCTAGGTCCATATTTGGACTCACTGCGGGAGCTTGAATTGTAACTTAGTTCAAGATGAGGAATTTTCTTTAAAAATCTTCTTCTTCAGATCCAGCAGTCGGAATGTTTTGATATTTGGTGTGCAGCATCCTTAGGGGGGTGAGATTCAAGTTTGTTCAAGCCATATCCCTAGGTCCATATTTGGGCTCACTGGGAGCTTGAATTGTAACTTTGTTCAAAATGAGGAATTTTCTTAAAAATTCTTCTTCAGATCCAGCAGTCAGAATGTTTTGATATGTAGTGTGCAGCATCCTTAGGGGGGTGAGATTCAAATTTGTTAAAGCCAAGTCCCTGGGTCCATATTTGGGCTCCCTATGGGAGCCCGAATTATAACTTAGTCAATATGAGGAATTTTTCATTAAAAATCTTCTTCAGATTCAGCAGTCGGAATGTTTTGATATTTGATATGCAGCATCCTTAGGGGGTGAGATTCAAGTTTGTTCAAGCCAAGTCCCTGGGTTCATTTTTGGGCTCACTGTGGGAGCCCGAATGAAACTAAGTTCAAAATGAGGAATTTTCTTTAAAAATCATCTTCAGATCCAGCAGATGAATGCTTTTGATATTTGGTATGCAGCATCCTTAGGGGGGTAAGATTCAAGTTTGTTCAAGCCCCAGTTCCATAAAATTTGTCTCTATGCGCCCCCCCCCCCCCCCCTCTCCAATGGGAGCCCTAGTGTTCCTGTGAGAACTCAGAAAGAGAAGCAGTGCTTGTTTACGTTGTAAACAAGCTCTGTTTTTACTGGCTAAAATAGGAGCCGGTCACCTATGCCTGGATAGAAGTCCTCTGTAGTGGCCAACATGGGTTTAAACAATTCTCTGGACTTGACTTTATCTCCTTTTTGCAGTCAGGGTTAGCCATTGTGCAGAAGTATGTGACCTTAAACACAGATAAATAAATATTAAAACAGTGCTTGTTTACTATGGTAAACAAGCAGTTTTACTGATAAAATGGGACATGAGGGTGGAAGTCCTTAAAAATAGTCAACATAGGTATAAATGATTGGCTGTACTTGATTTTATATCCATGTTGTGGTCACAATTGGCCATTGTGCAGAAATGTGTGGCCTAAAGCACCAGAAAATAAAGAGAAGTTTCCAGAAGAAAGAAGATGAACATTCGTAAGATTTGTTAGGTGAAGGGTTAATTAAATCCACATAAACAAACATTACCATTATTTATCGAACACAATGTGCTATTTTATTTAGCCTCACTTAAATCGCATTTCATTTCCTAGTTATTCAAGTTGAATTATTTATAAATCGTTCATTGAATGTGAATTTCAAGTATTGTATATTTAAACTAAACTTGAACTTGTCCAAAACAATCTGACAAGTTTTAAGAACACGACCAGAAAATTTTGGGGGGGGATTCAAGAGTTTATACGTTTTAAACTATACAACAGGCAGTGAAGAGTGTTTTTGACTTTGCCTTCCAAGGCGTTGCCACCGATTGTTTTCAGTTGTGTGCTGTCAGAAGAGGGCATAAAGTAACTGTTTACCTGTCTGCAAGCTGTTGTCAGATAGTTGATGACAACTTATGATGTTAAACATATAAGCTTTGCTTTCACTTAATAATTGAAAAACTAGTAAAATTTGAAAGCCAATTTTTGTGTATAACAATTTCAGGATATGGCAATAACATTTGGTAAAGAGTTGAAATTTGTTCCGATACCAGTCTATAAGATTCACCGGGATTATGATGGGGGAAGTGTGATAGGAGAATGAA
The DNA here is from genome assembly GCA_031216915.1 of Pictodentalium vernedei. NCBI lineage: Eukaryota > Metazoa > Mollusca > Scaphopoda > Dentaliida > Dentaliidae > Pictodentalium > Pictodentalium vernedei. The sequence goes on along the minus strand of CM062297.1, from coordinate 430,677,842 downwards.
GGATATGTGATAGTGCTTGATGCAAAAGATAGGGTTTGTGTGCTTATCGGAGAGATTGAGAACCAGGAGAACGGGGTGTGTTCAAGCAGTTCATCTCAGATTGTTGGGAGGAGAGATGAGGTGTGGGGATAAGGAGGCATTTGGGAGAACAGGGCTAATCAAGGCTTTCTCACCTGTGAACTGCGACAAATCAGCGGCCAACCAGTGTTATTATTATCAGCCTAACTTGACAAAGTCAAGATGAGCTAGGGGGGGGGGGGGGGGGGTGATATTCAAGTTTGTTAAAGCCAAGTCCCTGGGTTCATATATGGGCTCCCTGTGGGATTCAATATGAGGAATATTCTTTAAAAATCTTTTTTTATTTAGATCCACTGGTCAGAATCTTTGGATATTTGGTATAAGCTTTTCTTAGGAGGAGCAGATGCAACTTGTTGAAATCAATTCTGTGGGTTGATATTTAGGCTACCATGTCAGGTATATTTGGGCTCACTGTGGGAGCCCGAATGATAACTTAGTTCAAAATGAGGAATTTTCTTTAAAAATCTTCTGCAGATCCAGCAGTCGGAATGTTTTGATGTTTGGTATGCAGCATCCTTAGGGGGGTGAGATTCAAGTTTGTTCAAGCCATATCCCTAGGTCCATATTTGGGCTCACTGGGAGCTTGAATTGTAACTTTGTTCAAAATGAGGAATTTTCTTAAAAAATCTTCTTCAGATCCAGCAGTCAGAATGTTTTGATATGTAGTGTGTAGCATCCTTAGGGGGGTGAGATTCAAATTTGTTAAAGCCAAGTCCCTGGGTCCATATTTGGGCTCCCTATGGGAGCCCGAATTATAACTTAGTCAATATGAGGAATTTTTCATTAAAAATCTTCTTCAGATTCAGCAGTCGGAATGTTTTGATATTTGATATGCAGCATCCTTAGGGGGTGAGATTCAAGTTTGTTCAAGCCAAGTCCCTGGGTTCATTTTTGGGCTCACTGTGGGAGCCCGAATGAAACTAAGTTCAAAATGAGGAATTTTCTTTAAAAATCATCTTCAGATCCAGCAGATGAATGCTTTTGATATTTGGTATGCAGCATCCTTAGGGGGGTAAGATTCAAGTTTGTTCAAGCCCCAGTTCCATAAAATTTGTCTCTATGCGCCCCCCCCCCCCCCTCCAATGGGACCCCTAGTGTTCCTGTGAGAACTCAGAAAGAGAAGCAGTGCTTGTTTACGTTGTAAACAAGCTCTGTTTTTACTGGCTAAAATAGGAGCCGGTCACCAATGCCTGGATAGAAGTCCTCTGTAGTGGCCAACATGGGTTTAAACAATTCTCTGGACTTGACTTTATCTCCTTTTTGCAGTCAGGGTTAGCCATTGTGCAGAAGTATGTGACCTTAAACACAGATAAATAAATATTAAAACAGTGCTTGTTTACTATGGTAAACAAGCAGTTTTACTGATAGAATGGGACATGAGGGTGGAAGTCCTTAAAAATAGTCAACATAGGTATAAATGATTGGCTGTACTTGATTTTATATCCATGTTGTGGTCACAATTGGCCATTGTGCAGAAATGTGTGGCCTAAAGCACCAGAAAATAAAGAGAAGTTTCCAGAAGAAAGAAGATGAACATTCGTAAGATTTGTTAGGTGAAGGGTTAATTAAATCCACATAAACAAACATTACCATTATTTATCGAACACAATGTGCTATTTTATTTAGCCTCACTTAAATCGCATTTCATTTCCTAGTTATTCAAGTTGAATTATTTATAAATCGTTCATTGAATGTGAATTTCAAGTATTGTATATTTAAACTAAACTTGAACTTGTCCAAAACAATCTGACAAGTTTTAAGAACACGACCAGAAAATTTGGGGGGGGGGGATTCAAGAGTTTATACGTTTTAAACTATACAACAGGCAGTGAAGAGTGTTTTTGACTTTGCCTTCCAAGGCGTTGCCACCGATTGTTTTCAGTTGTGTGGTGTCAGAAGAGGGCATAAAGTAACTGTTTACCTGTCTGCAAGCTGTTGTCAGATAGTTGATGACAACTTATGATGTTAAACATATAAGCTTTGCTTTCACTTAATAATTGAAAGACTAGTAAAATTTGAAAGCCAATTTTTGTGTATAACAATTTCAGGATATGGCAATAACATTTGGTAAAGAGTTGAAATTTGTTCCGATACCAGTCTATAAGATTCACCGGGATTATGATGGGGGAAGTGTGATAGGAGAATGAAGGATATGTGATAGTGGTTGATGCAAAAGATAGGGTTTGTGTGCTTATCAGAGAGATTGAGAACCAGGAGAACGGGGTGTGTTCAAGCAGTTCATCTCAGATTGTTGGGAGGAGAGATGAGGTGTGGGGATAAGGAGGCATTTGGGAGAACAGGGCTAATCAAGGCTTTCTCACCTGTGAACTGCGACAAATCAGCGGCCAACCAGTGTTATTATTATCAGCCTAACTTGACAAAGTCAAGATGAGCTAGGGGGGGGGGGGGGGGGGGGTGATATTCAAGTTTGTTAAAGCCAAGTCCCTGGGTTCATATATGGGCTCCCTGTGGGATTCAATATGAGGAATATTCTTTAAAAATCTTTTTTTATTTAGATCCACTGGTCAGAATCTTTGGATATTTGGTATAAGCTTTTCTTAGGAGGAGCAGATGCAACTTGTTGAAATCAATTCTGTGGGTTGATATTTAGGCTACCATGTCAGGTATATTTGGGCTCACTGTGGGAGCCCGAATGATAACTTAGTTCAGAATGAGGAATTTTCTTTAAAAATCTTCTGCAGATCCAGCAGTCGGAATGTTTTGATGTTTGGTATGCAGCATCCTTAGGGGGGGTGAGATTCAAGTTTGTTCAAGCCATATCCCTAGGTCCATATTTGGGCTCACTGGGAGCTTGAATTGTAACTTTGTTCAAAATGAGGAATTTTCTTAAAAAATCTTCTTCGGATCCAGCAGTCAGAATGTTTTGATATGTAGTGTGTAGCATCCTTAGGGGGGTGAGATTCAAATTTGTTAAAGCCAAGTCCCTGGGTCCATATTTGGGCTCCCTATGGGAGCCCGAATTATAACTTAGTCAATATGAGGAATTTTTCATTAAAAATCTTCTTCAGATTCAGCAGTCGGAATGTTCTGATATTTGATATGCAGCATCCTTAGGGGGTGAGATTCAAGTTTGTTCAAGCCAAGTCCCTGGGTTCATTTTTGGGCTCACTGTGGGAGCCCGAATGAAACTAAGTTCAAAATGAGGAATTTTCTTTAAAAATCATCTTCAGATCCAGCAGATGAATGCTTTTGATATTTGGTATGCAGCATCCTTAGGGGGGTAAGATTCAAGTTTGTTCAAGCCCCAGTTCCATAAAATTTGTCTCTATGCGCCCCCCCTCTCCAATGGGAACCCTAGTGTTCCTGTGAGAACTCAGAAAGAGAAGCAGTGCTTGTTTACGTTGTAAACAAGCTCTGTTTTTACTGGCTAAAATAGGAGCCGGTCACCAATGCCTGGATAGAAGTCCTCTGTAGTGGCCAACATGGGTTTAAACAATTCTCTGGACTTGACTTTATCTCCTTTTTGCAGTCAGGGTTAGCCATTGTGCAGAAGTATGTGACCTTAAACACAGATAAATAAATATTAAAACAGTGCTTGTTTACTATGGTAAACAAGCAGTTTTACTGATAAAATGGGACATGAGGGTGGAAGTCCTTAAAAATAGTCAACATAGGTATAAATGATTGGCTGGACTTGATTTTATATCCATGTTGTGGTCACAACTGGCCATTGTGCAGAAATGTGTGGCCTAAAGCACCAGAAAATAAAGAGAAGTTTCCAGAAGAAAGAAGATGAACATTCGTAAGATTTGTTAGGTGAAGGGTTAATTAAATCCACATAAACAAACATTACCATTATTTATCGAACACAATGTGCTATTTTATTTAGCCTCACTTAAATCGCATTTCATTTCCTAGTTATTCAAGTTGAATTATTTATAAATCGTTCATTGAATGTGAATTTCAAGTATTGTATATTTAAACTAAACTTGAACTTGTCCAAAACAATCTGACAAGTTTTAAGAACACGACCAGAAAATTTGGGGGGGGGGGGGTGGGGGATTCAAGAGTTTATACGTTTTAAACTATACAACAGGCAGTGAAGAGTGTTTTTGACTTTGCCTTCCAAGGCGTTGCCACCGATTGTTTTCAGTTGTGTGGTGTCAGAAGAGGGCATAAAGTAACTGTTTACCTGTCTGCAAGCTGTTGTCAGATAGTTGATGACAACTTATGATGTTAAACATATAAGCTTTGCTTTCACTTAATAATTGAAAAACTAGTAAAATTTGAAAGCCAATTTTTGTGTATAACAATTTCAGGATATGGCAATAACATTTGGTAAAGAGTTGAAATTTGTTCCGATACCAGTCTATAAGATTCACCGGGATTATGATGGGGGAAGTGTGATAGGAGAATGAAGGATATGTGATAGTGGTTGATGCAAAAGATAGGGTTTGTGTGCTTATCGGAGAGATTGAGAACAAGGAGAACGGGGTGTGTTCAAGCAGTTCATCTCAGATTGTTGGGAGGAGAGATGAGGTGTGGGGATAAGGAGGCATTTGGGAGAACAGGGCTAATCAAGGCTTTCTCACCTGTGAACTGCGACAAATCAGCGGCCAACCAGTGTTATTATTATCAGCCTAACTTGACAAAGGCAAGATAAGCTATTGCCATCACGTATGCGGAAGTCTGAGAGTCTGTCACATTTTCTTCAGCACAGGCAACACCCTGTAGTTCTTGTCCGATCATCATGAAATTTCACGTGCAGGTTCGAGGTCATGTCTTGATGAGAAAGTCCCCAACTGTTACTGTTATGCGAGCCCGAAACCCCAAAACCTTTAGTACAGTCTGCAGGTCATATTTATGAAGGGATTTCATTGTAACTTGGTAGGATGACTCCATAAAACGTCAAGATGAGAACGTCCCCTTTTGGTCGCGATCGGTCAACGCTGATGGCTTCTCGAGCCTGAAAGACGAAAACCTTTAGCACAGTCTACAGATCATATTTATGAAGGAATTTCATTGTAATTTGGTAGGATGATGCCGTATAATGTCTAGATGAGAACGTCCCCTTTTGGTTGTGATCAGTCAATCTGAGTGCTACATGACCCAGAAAACCAAAAACCTTTAGCCCAGTATTCAGGTCATATTTATGAAGGGATTTCATTGTAACTTGGTAGGATGACTCTCAAATGTCGAGATGAGAACGTCCTAATTTGGTCGGGTTTAGACAACCGTGATGGCCACAGGGGCACGTTACATAGATTCCTTTAGCACAGTCTTCAGCTTGCATTTATGTGGGGATTTTATTTTAAATTGGTAGGATGGCTCGGTATAATGTCTAGATGAGAACGTCCTAGTTTGGCTGTGATCGGTCAACCATAACAGCTGCACAGGCATGTGACCTAGATTTGTTTAGCACAGTCTACAGTTCGTATTTATGAAACGATTCCATTGTAACTTGGAAGGATAACTCGGTATGATGTCAAGATGAGACTCATTTTTTCATGATCGGTCAGCCATTACCTCCGCCTCTCATGTGGCCTAGATTCCTTTTGCACTGTCTGCAGGTTGTTTTTATGAAGGGATCTCATTGCAACTTTGTAGGATAACTTGGTATGATATCTAGATGAGACTCTCCTATTTTGGTCATGATTGGTCAACCGTGACTGCTGGACCAGCACGTGACCTAGATTCCTTTAGAAAAGTCTACAAGTTGTATTTATGTAGGGATTTCATTTTAAATTGGTAGGATGGCTCGGTATAATGTCTAGATGAGAACATCCTATTTTGGATGTGATCGGTCAACCGTAATGGCTGCACATGCACGTGACCTAGATTTGTTTAGCACAGTCTACAGTTCATATTTATGAAACGATTTCATTGTAACTTGGAAGGATAACTCGATATGATGTCTGGATGAGACTGTCCTATTTTGGTCACAATCGGTCAGCCGTTACTGCTGCCTGTCACGTGGCCTAGATTCCTTTAGCAATGTCTACAGTTTTGTAGGATAACTTGGTCCGATATCTAGATGAGACTGTCCTATTTTGGTCTTGATTGGTCAACCTTGACTGCCGGACCATCACGTGACCTAGATTCTTTTAGCAAAGTGTTTAAGTTATATTTAAGAAGGGATTTCATTGTATATTGATAGGATGACTCGTTTTAGAATAATTTTACTGGAACCTGGTAACTTTGGCTGAGAGACATTAACTGTGAGGGCCACATTAACTAAGACCTCAGTTCTTTAGTACAGTCTTCATCTCAAATTATTCTTATTGAAAACAGCATGTAGGGAACAGAAATTATTATTATTGTGTAAATCGTGGCAGCAGAAAGTGGAGTGCTAATGAGTCAACTTTGACTCGACTTTTTGGTGTCTCCTAACAAACTCCAGAATCCCAGAGTTTTTTCAAAAGTACAAGAGTTTATATACTTCAAAATGTACAACAGACTATTAAAGAGTGTTTTGACTGTTTGCCCTCCAAGTTGTTGCCATCAATTGTTTTCAGTTGTGTGGTGTCAATAGGGGGCATAAAGTAACTGTTTACATGTCTGCAAGCTGTCGTATGATAATTGATGACATCTTATGAAGTTAAACATACAAGCTTTTCCTCCATTGTTGAACTGAATTACCTGAGCAAAATTGCATCTTTTTTCAGTATTTGAGATGATTGGTTTCCTGTGGTATACAAGCTCTGTTTTACTGGTAAAATAGCACCCTGTCACCTAGTGTGGAAGTCTTCTAAAATGGGAAACATGGGCATAACTGATTGACTAAACGTAACTCTATCTCCATGTCTTGATTATCCATTGTGCAGAAACATGTGATCTTCAACAATGAGATTCTTGTGTGTGCAATTCCTTCATTATTGAACCGATTTTGATGAAACTTCTCACACATTATCAGGGCTCGCCTTGAATAAAATGGTCGGGGCCTAAAAAAAGTGCCCCACATATTGAGGTCGGGGCCTTTTCGGGGCTGATTTTCCATTTTGTCCATTATTGTTAGTGCTTTTTGTGGAAAATGTCGGGGCTTGAAAAAAAGCCCCCAGCAAGTGCTCCTCGGGGCTGATCTCGGGGCATGGGCTGATCAGCCCCGACTCAAGGCAAGCCCTGACATTATGACTAACAAGTGGGCATATGCATATTCAAAAATTTTTGAACTGCGACAATTTTAAGTAAGTTATCTCCCATGAACATGGATTTATTATTTGGTTTTTCAACCTCAACATTCCGAGTTGCATTCTGGAAAGCCGGAAGTGGGGGTATTAATCACCTTTTAGTTAAATAATCCTTTACCCAGTGACAATCAGCCCTGCAAAATAATCTGTGTAACCTCCTAAGCAACTCCATTACTCTTGTCACGCAGTGGAAAAATCTGTTGATTTCTTACTACCCTCATGTCATTACCCACCCCCTCTCCTCCCTTACCCCTTGAAGCCCTATTCCGACTTTTATGACTTCAGAACAGGTGCCCTTAACATGCCAGCATGAGTGGGTCCTGCTGACAGTAGACAAATTACATAGGCAGTTGTTTCTAGTAAAGACTTGACTAGAAATCACTGTTAAGCCATCAGGCGTGTAGCTGCAGCAACTGCATCATGTCCTTGAGCAAGACACTTCATCACCCCCCTCCACCCCCACCCTCCCATCATTGCCCACATTATGCACGTTGATGGTGCACTTCTCTTCAACCAATGCTAACCCTGCTTGTGTGGAGTTAGTATATTGGGGAGTTGTCAGTTGCTCAGTGGTTCTCTCTGCGTCCTCCAGCTTCCTCCACCCGTAAAACTGTCATGGTCATGATTAGCCACTGTGCAGAAATATGTGACCTTAAACACCAATAAATAAATAATAAATAGACATGTACCGGCTGTGGTTAGGTGTGAATTCAGGACAATTGTCCAGGCCCTCAAGGTTTAAAGGGAAACAGTAGGAGGAAGTAGTAATGACCAGAGTGTTCTAGTTAGGACTAGTGCAGATGGAGCCTTGTAAATCCACGAATTTGGTTATTGTTGGACCTTGAAAAATGTCGAGACATGGCCTTGAATTTTATCAGTCATACGCATTTTCTGTCATTCAAGTTTTATTCCCTATTTCTCATCATTTTTGGAAAGCCCAGATGAAAGGAGCTTTTTATGCCCCCCGAAAAAGATTCGGGGGCACATAGTGTTTGTCATTTCGGTCTCTCTGTCTGTCATGTAGATTTTCATGTCTGCTCCATAACTTTGAGATGCTTTGTTGGATTTTGTTGAAACTTTGCATATATGTTGCTTATGGGGAGATGATGTGTCACACACAAAAAATTTTTTTGATGGAGGTCAAGGATCGCAGATGAAGATCATTGTTCTGGGGAATCCGTGGCCATGCAGCCACTGTTAGTCCTTTATTTTTTTCTTTTTTTTTTTAAACATCGGACATGCTACATTTGAGGTCTTTTAAAAAGAAATGGAAAAAGGAAAAAGAAAAGCAGGCCTCACAGTGACTTTGAGAACACTGTCACTGCCTTTACCTAACCAACAGGATATCAAAATTTATAATTTCAGATATTGCTTTTTAAAAATCATCTCTCGAATGGGAACCCCAGAAAATAATACCGTGTTCCCGTGATAACCCAGGAAGTGAAGCAGTGCTGGTTTACGTGGTAAACAAGCTCTGTTTTACTGGTAAAGTAGGACCTGGTCACCAGTGCCTCGGGTGGAAGTCCTCTATAGTGGCCAACATGGGTTCAAACAATTGGTTGGACTCTACTTTATCTCCTTGTTGCAGTCAGGGCAAGCCATTGTGCAGAAGTATGTGACCTTAAACACAAATAAATAAATAGTAAAACAGTGCTTGTTTACTGTGGTAAACAAGTGGTTTTACTAATAAAATGGGACCTGGGGGTTGAAGTCCTTAAAAATAGCCAACATAGGTATAATTGATTGGCTGGACTTGATTAGCTTAAATTGACAAAGTCAAGATAAGCTATTGCCATCACGAGTGCAGAAGTCTGCGAGTCTGTTCAGATTTTCCTTTAGCACAAGCTGCACCCCGCAGTTCTTATCCGATGGTCACGAAATTTCATATGCAGTTTTGGGGTCATGTCTAGATGAGAATGTCCCCTTTTGGTTGCAATCGGTCAATCGTGATGGCTGCCCGAGCCCAAAACCTGAAAACCTTTAGCCCAGTCTACCGGCCGTATTTATGAAGGGATTTCATTGTAACTTGGTAGGATGCCTCTGTATAATATCTAGATGAGAATGTCCCCTTTTGGTCATGATCTGTCAACCGTGACGGCTGCCCAAACCCGAAACCCAAAAACTTTTAGCACGTCTGCAGGTCATATTTAATATGGAGGGATTTCACAGTAACTTGGTAGGATGACTCCGTATGATGTCTGGATGAGAACTTCCCCATTTGGTCGCTATCTATCAACCGTTACGCCTGCCCGAGCCCAAAACCCGAAAAGCTTTAGCACAGTCGACAGGTCGTATTTATGGAGGGATTTCATTGTAACTTGGTAGGATGACTCCAAATAATGTCTAGATGAGAGCGTCCCCTTTTGGTTGTGATCTTTCAGCCGTGATGGCTGCCCAAGCCCAAAACCCAATAACCTTTATCATAGTCTATTGGTCGTATTTATGGAGGGATTTTATTGTAACTTGGTAGGTTGCGATCATTCAGCCGTGATGGCTACCTGAGCCGACAACCCGAAAACCTTTAACATAATCTATGGGTCGTATTTATGGAATGATTTCATTGTAACTTGGTAGGTTGACTCTATATAATGTCTAGATGATAACACCCCCCTTCTGGTATTGATTGGGCAACTGTGACGGCTACAGGGGCCCAAAGCCCAAAAACCTTTAGCCCAGTCTACAGGTCATATTTATGAAGGAATTTCATTGTAACTTGGCAGGATGACTCAGAAAATGCTCAGATGAGAACGTCCCCTTTTGGTCGTGATCATTCAACCATGATGGCTGTCCAAGCCCAAAACCCCAAAAACTTTAGCACAGACTACAGGTCGTATTTATGAAGGGATTTCATTGTGACTTGGTAGGATGACTCAGTATAATGTCGAGATGAGGAATGTCGAGATGAGGAGGTTCCCTTTTGGTTGCGATCGGTCAACCATGATGGCTACACAGGCCCGAAGCCCCAAAACCTTCAGCACAGTCTACAGGCTGTATTTATGAAGGGATTTCATTGTAACTTGATAGGATGACTCGTTTTGGAATAATTTCACTGTAAATTGGTAACTTTCGTTGATCTACATTAAATGTGAGGGCCACATTAACCCACCCCTCAATTCTTCAGTACAGTCTACACCTCATATTATTTTTATTGAAAACATTGCATACAAGGAACAGAAATTAACATATTCAGCTGTGACGGCTACAGGGGCCCAAGCCTGAAAACCTTTAGCACAGTCTACAGGTCATATTTATGAAGGGATTTCATTGTACCTGGGTAGGATGACTCCAAATAATGTCTAGATAAGGATGTCCCCTTTTCGTTGCGATCATTCAGCTGTGATGGCTACCTGAGCCGAAAACCCGAAAACCTTCAACATAATCTATAGGTCGTATTTATGGAATGATTTCATTGTAACTTGTTAGGTTGACTTCATATAATGCCTGGATGATGACATCCCCTTTTGGTCGTGATTGGCCATCTGTGACGACTACAGGGGCCCGAAGCCCAAAAACTTTTAGCACAGTCTACAAGTCATATTTATGAAGGGATTTCATTGTAACTTTGTAGGATCACTCCAGATAATGCCCAGATGAGAATGTCCCCCTTTGGTCACGATCATTCAACCATGATGGCTGCCCGAGCCCAAAACCCAAAAGTACAAACTACAGGTTGCATTTGTGAAGGGATTTCACTATAACTTGGTAGAATGACTCAGTATAATGTCGAGATGATGACATCCCCTTTTACTTGCAATTGGTCAACTGTGATGGCTACACAGGCCTGAAGCCCGAAAACCTTCAGCACAGTCTACAGGCTGTATTTATGAAGGGATTTCATTGTAACTTGATAGGATGACTCGTTTTGGAATAATTTCACTGTAAATTGGTAACTTTCGTTGATCTACATTAACTGTGAGGGCCACATTAACCCACCCCTCAATTCTTCAGTACAGTCTACACCTCGTATTATTTTTATTGAAAACATAGCATACAAGGAACAGAAATTAACATATTCCCAATTATCACAATTCTTGTCTTATTTCATAATCCTTTCATAAACATTGAACATTATCCTTTTCATCAAACATAACATACAGACAAGTTTAGCTAGAGTGTCATTGAAACTTTCATTAGCTTAACTTGACAAAGTCACGATAAGCTATTGCCATCACCCGTGCAGAAGTCTGTTCTTCTGTTCACATTTTCCTTTAGCACAGGCTACACCCCATAGTTCTTGTCTGATCATCACGAAATTTCATATGCAGGTTTGGGGTCATGTCTAGATGAGAACGTGCCCTTTTGGTCGCGATCGGTCAACCGGTATGGCTTGAGCCCCAAAAACCTGAAAACCATTACCACAGTCTACAGGTCGTATTTATGAAGGGATTTCATTGTAATTTGGTAGGATGCCTCTGTATAATGTCTTGAGAACGTCCCCTTTTGGTCATGATCCGTCAACCGTGATGGCTGCCCAAGCCCGAAACCCAAAAACTTTTAGCACAGTCTGCAGGTCATATTTAATATGTAGGGATTTCATTGTAACTTGGTAGGATGACTCCGTATGATGTCTAGAGAACTTCCCCATTTGTTCGCGATCTGTCAACCGTGACGACTACCCGAGCCCAAAACCTGAAAATCTTTAGCCCAGTCTACAGGTCACCTTTATGGAGGGATTTCATTGTGTCGCCTGCCCCACGAAGTGGGGAGCGACATATAGGGATTACTTCTGTCGTCTTGCCTCGTCCGCGTCACTCTTTCTCTTATCCGCCACTCCTCTTTAACCTATGAATGGATTTTGATGAAACTTTCAGTGATTCTTTATCACATAATGGCATTGTGCACCTCCTATTTTATTTTTTGATCCATTGTATTGTTATGCCCCTTTTCCACTTAGAATTCTGTCTGAAACGCCTTGGAGTGTCTCTTATCCGCCACTCCTCTTTACCCTATGAATGGATTTTGATGAAACTTTCAGTGATTCTTTATCACATAATGGCATTGTGCACCTCCTATTTTATTTTTTGATCCGCTGTATTTTTTCCAGAGTTATGCCCCCTTTTCAACTTAGAATTCTATCCGAAACGCCTTGGAGTGTATATATCTCAGTCATTGTCAGGTGGATTTTAATGATATTTGGTATGCACATGAACCAGGATGGGGGAAAGGATATCCACATACAACCGTTATCATCCACACATTTTTTCAGAGTTATGTCCCTTTTTTGACTTGGAATTCATATAACTTACAAAGAAGAACTTGATTAACAAGGTTTGAGGTAAATATTTAAAGACACGCTATTAAAATATAGTGCAGGCGACACATGTCTTCCATGGAAGACTCACATCTAAGTTGTAACTTGTTAGGTTGATTTCATATAATGTCTAGATGAGAACGTCCCCTCTTGGACGCGATTGGTCAGCTGTGACGGCAACAGGGGCCCGAAGCCTGAAAACCTTTAGCACAGTCTACAGGTCATATTTATGAAGGGATTTCATTGTAACTGGGTAGGATGACTCCAAATAATGTCTAGATAAGGATGTCCCCTTTTCGTTGCGATCATTCAGCCGTGATGGCTACCTGAGCCGAAAACCCGAAAACCTTTAACATAATCTATAGGTCGTATTTATGGAATGATTTCATTGTAACTTGTTAGGTTGACTTCATATAATGCCTGGATGATGACATCTCCTTTTGGTCGTGAATGGCCATCTGTGACGGCTACAGGGGCCCGAAGCCCAAAAACTTTTAGCACAGTCTACAAGTCATATTTATGAAGGGATTTCATTGTAAATTCGTAGGATCACTCCAGATAATGCCCAGATGAGAATGTCCCCCTTTGGTCGCGATCATTCAACCATGATGGCTGCCCGAGCCCAAAAGTACAAACTACAGGTTGCATTTGTGAAGGGATTTCACTATAACTTGGTAGAATGACTCAGTATAATGTCGAGATGATGACATCCCCTTTTACTTGCAATTGGTCAACTGTGATGGCTACACAGGCCTGAAGCCCAAAAACCTTTAGCACAGTCTACAGGCCATATTTATTAAGGGATTTCATTGTAACTTGATAGGATGACTCGTTTTGGAATAATTTCACTGTAACTTGGTAACTTTTGTTGACATAAGTTAACAGTGAAGGCCACATACATTAACTGTGAAGGCCACGTTAACCCACCCCTCAGTTCTTTAGTACAGTGTACACCTCATATTATTTTTATTAAAAACATAGCATACAGGGAACAGAAATTAACATATTCCCAATTATCACAATTCTTGTCTTATTTCATAATCCTTTCATAAACATTGAACATTATCCCTTTCACCAAACACAACACACAGACAAGTTAAGCTGCAGTGTCATTGACACTTTCATTTTATATCCCTGTTGTGGTCACAATTAGCCATCGTGTTGAAATGTGTGGCCTAAAGCACAAGAAAATAAATAGAAGTTTCCAGAAGAAAGAAGATGAACATTCTTAAGATCGAATTTCCTTTTGTCAGTACCAAGAAGTTAGAGAGTGTGTCAGTTGCTTGCCACTGCTTGATGGTTCTCAACCTGGTTACTCTTTCTTTCCCGTCCATAAAACTGTCTTGACACAATATGACCATGGTTGTCACACAATGAAGATTCATTATTTAAATTATTTTCTTTTCAATTTTTTCACAAAATTTCAATACATGTAGAACCATATCAAGTGATCTCATTGGAACAAGCTTGATGAGCTTGTTCCAATTAGCGGCCATGTGAATATGGTTTTGTTGAATTCTTTCAAAAATAACTTTTTCAACTCCTCAATTTGTAAATTATGCAGGCAGATGTGGCCGATTCATAAGGTGAAGGCTTAATTAATCCCACTCAACCATTGATCTAACATAACATGCAATTTAACCTTGCTAAAATTGCATTTCTTTTCCTAGTTATTCAAGTTGAGTTATTTATAAATTGTTCACTGATTGTTCCACTTGAATTTCAATTTTCAGAAGTACTGTATATTTAAACTAATCTTGAACTTGTCCAAAACAATCTGACATGTTTTAAGGACAGGACAGGAAACATTTTTTTAGCTCATCTTGACAAAGTCAAGCTGAGCTTATCTCATCGCTTGCCGTCCGTTGTCCGTCAACACCATGTTTTGGTCTTCTCCTCCAAAGCCACTGGGCCAATTCAAGTGAAAGTTTGTGAGTGATGGTCCCAAAGGGGCATTTCATTTTTGTTCAACTCAGCATGCCCAGCCCCATAGGGAGGGAGTGGGGGAAAATGCTCCAAAATATTTTAAAAATCTTCTTCTCAAGAACCAGTGTGTACAATGACTTGATATTTGCTTTGGGGCTTCCATATGAGGTGTAGAATCAAATTTGTTCAAACGAAGTTCGTGAAGTAATATTTGGCTTTGTAATGGGAGGGGTAAGATTTTTGGCCCGGCCCAAAATTTCTATTTTCTGAACCGATGGTCCGGTATGAACCAAATTTGGTTTGTGGTAGTATTGGGTCATAAGTACTTGACCCATGCAAAAAAAAAAATTCCCACATCCCCATGGGAACCCTGGGAGCTAAAAATAGAAATATTTTCAAACGCCCATATTTCCCAAACTCCACGGAGCAGAGAGCTTTTATTTGGTATGAAGTATCCTTATGACCAGTAGAATTGAATGGTAAAAAAAAATTGCCATTGGTTATGTTAGGGTGTTCTGTAATGGGCATCGAAAAAATGCTGAGTCAGCATATTTGCAAAAATTTTAAAAAATGTTTTCTCCAGAACCAATCATCAGAATCTTTTGATATTTGGTATACAGCATGCATAGGGGGGTCAGATAAAAGTTTGTTGAAATAAAGCTCATTGGTTCATATTTGGGCTCTCTACAGGAGCCCGAAGTTTTAACATAGGGTAATATGGGAAATATTCTTTAAAAATCTTCTTCTTCAGAACCACCAGTCAGAATCTTTTAATATTTGGTATACATCATTGTTATGAGGGTCAGATTCTAGATTGTTCAAACCAAGTCCCTAGGTTAATATTTCCTATGGAAGCCCAAATTTTATCTTTGTTCAATATGGAGGGTAATTTAAAAAAATCTTCTTCTTCAGATCCATCAGTCAGAATGCTTTGATATTTGGTATGCAACATCTCTATGGGGGTCAGATTCAAGTTTGTTCAAGTCAGATCCCTAGGTATATATTTGGGCTCACTATGGTAGCCCAAATTTTTACTTAGTGCAATATGAGAAAATTTCTTTAAAAATCTTCTTCAGATCCACCAGTCGGAATGCTTTTATATTTGGTATACAACATCTCTAGGGGGGTCAGATTCCAGGTTGTTCAATTCGAGTGCCTAGGTTAATATTTGGGCTCCATATGGGAATATGAAATTTAACGTAGTACAATATGAGGGAATTTCTTCAAAAATCATCTTCTTCAGATTCACTTGTCAGAATGCTTTCACATTTGGTGTACAACATCTCTGTGGGGTCAGATTCAAGTTTGTTCAAATCGGATCCATAGGTCAATATTTGGGCTCGCTATGGTAGCCCAAATTTGAACTTCGTGCAATTCGAAGAAATTTCTTTACAATTTCTCTTCTTCAGATCCAACGGTCAGTACACAACATCTCTAGGGAAGTCAGATTTAACTGTGTTCAAATCAAGAGCCTGGGTTAATATTTGGGCTCTCTGTGGGAGCCGGAATTGGCCATTTTGCTGAAGAATTAAAAATTTTGTATTCAGTACCCTCAGAGGTACTAAGATTAATCCACATAGGTTGTATCAAGGGGCTTCATAGGGGAGCTCTACATTTTACTTATGATCGACTGAAGAAAAGGCATGATGCCTAGATTATTTTTGTCACTCCTGAGGGACTCAAGGATTGACAGTGTAGCCTATGGAGATGGCTTGCTTAATGTAGACTCATTCTTGGACTCTGTTTAAATTGTGTTCTGTACAAGATGAGCGCTTCAGGCCCCGTGGGGCCTCTTGTTTTAATCAAGAGTTTATACACTTTGACCCTTTACCTAATATGAAAAGCAGACTACACTCGCAAACAAAATTCTTAAATAACTAGTGTTTTAACTGTTTGCCTTCTGAGGTGTTGCCGCAATTGTTTTCAGTTGTTTGGTGTCAGAAGAGGGCATAAAGTAACTGTTTACACGTCTGCAAGCTGTTGTCAGATAATTGATGACAACTTATGAAGTTAAACATACAAGCTTTGCTTTCACTTAATTGAGAAACTAGTAGAATTTGAATGCCAATTTTTGTAAATTCCAATGGCTGGATATGGCTATAACATTTGGTAAACAGTTGAAAATATATGTTCTGAATCAACGTTTGTTTTCATTTTAGACTCCAAACCGGTATGCGTGGTGCATTTGGCAAACCACAAGGAACAGTTGCACGAGTACATATTGGTCAACCAATTATGTCAGTAAGAGCCAAAGAAACCCATAAGGCCCAGGTTATTGAAGCATTGAGAAGAGCAAAAATGAAGTATCCAGGACGTCAGAAGGTATATAAACTCGTTTATTGGTCATCTCCTGATCAGCTCCACAGGAAGTGGAGTTGTGCTTGTTCATTGTGGAAAACAAATAATATTTTTATACGACTGTTTTGAAAAAACGGTCGTATTATGGTATACCGCTGTCCGTCTGTCTGTCCGGGCACATGTCATACGATAACTCGAACGCTTTGAGAGATTTTCATGATTTTTGGGTAGGTGGTGTATATCGATGGAGGGAAGCTCCCTTTCGTTTAGCGTCGCCGTTCGATTATTCATTCCAGAGTTACGGGACTTTATTACTTAGAAAATTGTTGATTTTTTACACGTCATACGATAACTCGAGAACGCTTCGAGAGATTTTCATGATTTTGGGGTAGGTGGTGTATATCGATGGAGGGAAGCTCCCTTTCGTTTAGTGTCGCCGTTCGATTAGTCATTCCAGAGTTATGGGACTTTATTACTTAGAAAATTGTTGATTTTTTACACGTCATACGATAACGCAAGAACGCTTCGAGAGATTTTCACGATTTTTTTGGTAGGTGGTTTATGTTGATGGAAGGAAGCTCCCTTTCGGTTGGTGTCGCCGTTCAATTAGTCATTCCAGAGTTATGGGACTTTATTTTTCACATGTCGAACAATATCTTGAAAATGCTTAGAGCAATTTTCATGATTTTTTGGTTGCAAGTATATGTTGATAGAAAGAATCTCCCTTTCAATTTGTGTCGCTGTCCGATTTGTCATTCCAGAGTTATGGGACTTTATTCATCAAAATATAGGCAATTTTCCACATGTTGGACTTTGAGCAATTTTCATGATTTTTTGGTGGCAAGTATATGTAACCTGACAAGTACACATGTATACTCATATTGTGTGGTTCCCTCTTGTAATTAATAACGGGCGTATCATGCTCTCATGGCACAGCTGTTTATTACTGGTGGGATAGGCTGGGTTTAAATTTGATGTGGAATCAGAATTGATTAAAAAGGAAAACAGTGAGAATGTGTTATGACTCGCACATCAAAATTAAACTTTGCCCATTCTAAAACCAGAATTCAGGGCTTATATTTCGTCTAAATTTACGAGAATCCAAATGGACTCTTGTAAATGTAGTTACACGAATCCAACGATCCTAGCTCGGGATCTGGCCCCCCCCCCCCCTCCCGAAAAATATTTGAAATGCACTATTAAGAGAAGGGTTCTGGTGGCTTTTGGGGTGAAAATCCTCTTATTTTTTATGAAAGATGAAAATTACATTTTTTTAACAGCATGTTTCAAAAATTCAAATTTAATTCTCATTCTGTCTCACCAACACTGTTAAACGTTTAGCGTTACTTGATTTGAATGGCCTGGAGAGAAATAAAACAGTACACAATTTATCTTACCTGAGTGACCATGCTGGTTCAAATCTTCTACGTTTCCGAAACTCCGACTGTCGGACAAGTGACAGTGTGACTCGAAATCTACAGACACAGTTCAGATCAGAATTACCTGACCTTAGTGTTGAAACGACTAGGGTATTTCGTAGTCGACTAGTCGATCGCTATTAGTCGACTACTAGTCGACTAGTCGGCACCTAATATAAGGTTAGAACACAGGGGTTTTTTTGGACCGACGAGAGAGGCCGAATATCGGCCCCATTCCCAATCAAAAATAGTCACTTTTGTCCCCAATTTGCTCCCCAAAATTACCAATTCACTGTAGTTGGGAATTCATTTCTGTGTGACCAGTCAATTATTTTCAAGTGACAAGGACCGAATATTTGGCAATGGGATTCACAGTGAATTGTTTCAGTGCGAAGGGTATTCACGTGTGTTGTTTTGAAACCGTTTTAACAATGTCATGGAGCGTCCTTGACCGTGTTCTCCCAGATGTCGCTCTAAATTAGCTCCCTTGATGTGCAACAATGATAACTGATCGACTTGCAGTGATGTTAGTCAAAGTGACAAAATGCATCGCTACCGAGCATAACTGCTCACGAATGGTGCCTAAATTTCGTTACCGACGGATTCAGGGCTTCTTAAAGCATGTTACCGATTTTTAGGTAATTGTTTCAATTCATGGCGTCTGCAAAGTGCATTTTTTTCAAGTTTAATTCTCAGCCGTAGTCGTCTGTCTGTACTCTGCAACTGCTCTTGACTCCATCGTCGTTTGAAGTCAGTAGCTGACCACTGAGTTTACAGTATATGTCTGTGTATAAGTCACACTTTTTTACTTGAAATGTTATGTCAAAATCGGGGGTGTGTCTTATAAATGGGTATGACTTGTTTCAGAGAATTTTCAGGGAACTGACTTCTTCGGACAAAAGTTGTTCCTACCGTTTGTCAATTGTATAACAGACAATCGTGTGGTTTTGAATAAGTGCAGATTCACTAAAATTATTTTCATTTTATTTCAGTTTAAATTCTTCAGAAAATAAATTGCCAATAAAATATTATGTGTGTTTTCTGTTACTTTTATCCATAAATAATAATAAAGAAGTATTCTATTTAGTCGTTGTTCAATCGGCCCATGTGTTTCAGTGCGTGTACCGGAAATCAACAGGTTTGTGGGGCCAATATGGTTGAAACCATAAAAAATACAAAATCATCAAAATAACAACGAAAAAATAAATAATAACACATTAAATGTATGCAAGTAATACCTGGAGAGAAGTAATTATTTATTCCATGAACCCAAATTCACTGATGTGTAACGTCCGGTTATAAATTACGCACACGTGCACGCACCAGGTAAAGTTAGTTTCAATAGCACCAACAATGCTTAAGTGGGACAACAATTTGAAAACAATTTGTGCTGTAACCTGCGCATTTGTTGTATTTTTATTGGTTTTTCCGGAACATTCCGGAAAATCCAACTTAATCACAACAACTGCGCAGGTTACGGCGCAAATGGTGCTCTGATTCTGAAACTATGAGGTTTCAGTCACAAACGAGTGTTGGATTTTCTTCACAGGGATGAAGACATTGGGGTGACAAACAAACAACGAAAAACAAATAAATGCGAGTATTTTTTTAATCTTTAATAATAATTTTCCTTTATTCTTTTATCTTATTCACCACGTGGTAACTCGTGAAAACTTACCTATTTCCGTTGCATCCCAAACTGCCCCAAATTGACAAAACGTAACTTGCAACTATTTCTTTTTCACTGCATATATTTAAAAATGGGGCTGCGACTTATACATGGGCTTTAGGCAAAAGGGAGGAATTCCAAGTGTGAGTTTGGGGTGCGACTTATACACGGACATATACGGTAATCTACAAAATATATGTATCTGTGAAAAACGGCGACTAGTCGACTAGGAAATTGCTAATTGATTATCAGCAGAACCCTAGTCGATGTTGACTAGTTGACTAATCGTTTCAACACTACCTGACCTCACTAAACTGGTTCACCTGCTTGGAAAACCAGGTTCGCATGCGGGTCTGGAAATCCTGGAAAAGTTTTGGAAATTAGAAAAAAAAATTCCATACCTTGGAAAAGTCTGGAAAACGGCACCTTTTTTGAGCTGGTTTGGAAAAAGTCTTGGAGAAAACTGAACACAGAAGAGGTGTGTATGGAAAAGTTATGGAATCGATCATTTGTTTCGAAAATCCGAATATTGTTTCAAAAAAAAAAAATGAAAATCTCGATGCGTCGTCGGAATTCACGAACATCTGCTATTTGGCCGGTCTTTATTTGCATTTATCGAGACATTTTAGAAACACCGACGGATGTAAAGTATCAAGACACTTTAGAAACACCGGCGGATGACCTCATTTTTGCAAATCTGTGAATATATCACAAAACATGCCTTGCAATTGTATCTTCAGAGAAAAGTGGCTATCAGAATCAAAGTTTTGTGGCTGGATACAAAAAGATGTTAATAAACTGAAACCCAGATGCATTCTATGTGCAAAATCGATTGACATTGCCGATATGGGAGAAGCTGCACTTGTCAGTCATTCGAACGGAAAAAAAACATTTGGAGGCAACTACATCCAAGAAAAACAGTCAACTCTTTTATGAGCTATCAAACGAAAAAAACTGAAAGTGCAAGCAATAATAATAGTGACGCATCCAAAATAATATCTTCTGTTATCAAGTCTGATGTTTTAAAAGCCGAAATTTTATGGACACTGGGGTATGGAAAGTTTCTCGCCGGTGGTCTTGGAAATGTGTGGAAAGTCCTTGAAAAGTTTTGGAAAAGTTATGGAATTTTTCTCCCTTAGAAGTGTATGAACCCTGGAAAATTTGAAGATATTTCACTGTGCAGTAGTTGCTACAGTACTGCACGGTAGAAGATCTAAAAAGTGAAACTGTGTGCCTGAAAAATGAATCAGCTGGGAGTGGGACAGCAGCTGAGCTGCTCAACAGTATTTTAACTCACTACTTTCTTTCATTTCTCAATATCTACCGTAGCCACGAAATATCAGCTGATTTAAATGAGCACTGCACGATTGGACAATAACAGATCTAATTGGTAATGTATACACAGAATTCTTCAACCAAGAAATGCCTTGAAACGTCATCAATTTTTGTCGTCGTTAGAAAACTCCAAACGGTGTTGCTTGGCCAGGTGTAATTCCACCAAGAATTTCTTGGTGGAATTACACCTGGCCAAGCAACACCGTTTGGAGTTTTCTAACAATGACAAAACTGAATAGTGTGCACTAGGACTAGCATCTGAAAGATTTCTATCGGTATCCAATTACATTTGTTGTGAGATGACGGTTGATTCCGTGAAAACATAACCCATGAGCATCGATGATCCGTTTGGTCCAACAACATGCATGTATGTTTCGAAGGTATGTTACTATCATTGCACAGTGACAAGCCTTGAAAACGTATGGTACATGTTATTGTGAGTGGCATAGCAGAGCATCGCCGGCTCGGTGAATCAATATTGGGACCCGGAGTGTGCATAGATATTTGTGTCGCCTGCCCCATGAAGTGGGGAGCGACATATAGGGATTACTTTTGTCGTCTTGCGTCGTCGTCCGCGTCACACTTTCTCTTATCCGCCACTCCTCTTTAACCTATGAATTGATTTTGATGAAACTTTCAGTGATTCTTTATCACATAATGGCATTGTGCACCTCCTATTTTATTTTTTGATCTGCTGTATTTTTTCCAGAGTTATGCCCCTTTTCCACTTAGAATTCTGTCTGAAATAATAAAATATAGTGCAGGCGACACACGTCTTCCATGGAAGACTCATATCTAAGTTTATCAAATACACTTCTGAGGCAAAGTAACCAGTGGCGATGCGTAATGGGGGAGGAGCAGATGTGATGTTTGCTGGGGCAACCGACATGCCCCTAGATTAGCCACGTCACTGGCTACAGTGCGTCGGAACTGTACTTGATATCAAGTTGTCCCATATGCTGAGTATATCGTCTTTTGGAACAATATCACATTGTTCATTTATTCGACCCACCCCCCTCCCCCACTAAAAAGAGTGAAAAATTGCAGGTGCAAATTAAAAGAAATATGGTTCCATGGAACTGTGTGATAATAAGATGTGAGGATCAAAATTTAGAGGTCAGGTGGGGCCATTAGTTTATATTTTATGAAAAATAATTTAGATAAAAAAAAAATCAGCCAGTCATTGATAATTTATTTCTCGTGAAAGAAATTACGCTACCAATGACAGATTGATTTGTTTTTTAGTTGCGCAGGGCAATTTCCAAGGTGGTTGGATGTGATTTTTAACATACTGGTGTTTTGGGACAATATCTCATTGTATGGTCATGGAGCAGCAGCCGTATTTTTTAGCTGCGACGAGCAGCTCTATATGTGGCAATGTCGGTTTGTCTGTCAGTTGGTCTATTTTAAAATACCTGATGGAATGTATTTATTGGGCGATCTCCTAAACTGCAGCACATGGTTGAAGACTAAGTCCACTTCCCAGGGCCCCCATGGGACACTTGATGGAATAACATCATATTTGGTATGCAAGTGTATCTTATTGATGACTAGCTCTATCTACATTCCATGCAGGTCTTTATTTTGTCAGTT
The DNA here is from genome assembly GCA_031216915.1 of Pictodentalium vernedei. Lineage (NCBI taxonomy): Eukaryota > Metazoa > Mollusca > Scaphopoda > Dentaliida > Dentaliidae > Pictodentalium > Pictodentalium vernedei. Next base: position 430,655,126 of record CM062297.1, on the reverse strand, counting down.
AATGCCCTTTATGGACATTGAATTTGTTTCACATTTACCATCTGCTGTTGCTTGGGAGCAAACTCGCAATCTTCTTAGCTTAACTTGACGTCAAGTATGAGGTATTGAAATGGGTACCTTAAACACCAATAAATAAATAATTAATAATTGGAATGGATTGCGATCCCGTATGTATGTCACTCTGTCCGTCCACAATTCCTTTAGCACACCATACAGGCCGCACCTCATCAGGGCAATGTCTTTATGGGAGCTATCAAATTTTTCTGGATTTCACTGAAAAACATGCCGACCAGCGACCATCTTAGATTTGGAATATAAATTGTCAACAATTCCATTAGCATACCCTACAGACCACATCTCTCACCCGATCTTTTTAGAATTTTATATGTAGCTTTGGTGTGATGTCTGGATGGGAACTATCACATTTTTCTGGATTTCGTTGAAAAACATGACTGCCAGTGGCCATCTTGGATTTGGCATATAAATTTATCAACAATTCCATTAGCACACCCTACAGACCTCATCTCTCACTTAATCTTTTTTAGAATTTCATATCTAGCTTTAGTGTGATGTCAAGATGGGAGTTATTAAATTTTTCTGAATTTTGTTGAAAAACATAGCTGCCAGCAACCATCTTTGATTTGCCATATAAACTGTCAACAATTCCATTAGTACACCCAACAGGCCACATCCCTCACCCGATCTTTTTCAGATTTCATATGTAGCTTTGGTGTGATGTCATTTGCCTAAAAACTTGAGTGAATGACTTTGCATTGCTGCATCTTTCTATTTGGTGCAGTCCAGTACCTTATTGGTCAAGTTGAGCTGTAGTGTCATTGTCACTTTCATTTCAAAGGGTAAGCTACTGGTCATGTTTGGGGAACAGTTAAACAATAATTTATTTGTTTTGTGTTGCACGTGAAATTTGTACATTTTATTTTCAGATTTACGAATCAAGGAACTGGGGATTCACAAAATGGTCAAGAGAGAGATATGAGGAAATGAGAGCTGATGGCCGTCTGGTCCCTGATGGAGTTACTTGTCAGTACAAACCACACAAAGGTCCACTGATTGCTTGGAAACGTGCTCAAGAAGTGGCTGCATAAATAAATATTTATTTTTAACTGAGCATTTCCACTGAACAGAAATAAAGTGCAGACCAGCAAAATTGTTGTTTTCTTTTTCTGATATGTTTTCAAGTCTGCACAAGTTAGAAGTCAAGGCAACCCGAAAAAACAGTTCTTAATTTGCAACTGATTTTTAGCTCAACTTTACAAAGTCAAGCTGAGCTATTGCCATCACTTCTCGTCCGTCGGCGTACGTACATACGTACGTTAGTACGTACGTCCACAATTTCCTTTGGCACACCTCACAGGTCGCATTTATGATCAGATCGCTTTGAAACTTGGCATGCTTGTTTGGGGTGACCTCTAGATGGGAGCTATCAATTTTCTTCAATTTCCGTCCAAAAATGTTGCCGTGGCCAACATTTGTAGAACTTAGTTTAGTCAGACCTCAATATTTCCCTTTGGCACACCCTACAGGGCACATTTATGATTGGATTGCTTTGAAACTTTGTATGATTGTTTGGGGTGTCCTCTAGATGGGAGCTATTGATTTTCTTCCATTTCCGTCAAAAAAATGTTCCCGCGGCCAACGTTCTTAGAACTTAGTTTAGTCAGACCTCAATATTTCCCTTTGGTGTACCCAACAGGGCACATTTATGATCGGATTGGTTTGAAATCTGGCATGCTTGTTTGGGGTGACCTCTAGATGGGAGCTATCGATTTTCTTCCATTTCCGCCCGTCAAAAAATGTTGCCGCTGGCAACGATCTTTGAACTTAGTATAGACAGGTATCAATATATTCCTTTGGCATGCCCTACAGGGCACATTTATGATCAGATCGGTTTGAAACTTGTGTGCTTGTTTGGGGTTTCCTCTAGATGGGAGCTATAAATTTTTTTCGATTTCCGTCAAAAAATGTTGCAATGACCTTCGATGAACTTAGTAAAAACTTAGTGCAGTTAAGCATCAATATTTCTCTTTGACACACCCTGCAGTGCACATTTATGATTGGATCGCTTGCAAACTTGGTGTGTTTGTGTGGGGTGACCTCTAGATGGGAGCTATCGATTTTCTTCAATTTCCGTCAAAAAATATTGCCACTGCCAATGTTCTTAGAACTTAGTTTAGTCAGGCCTCAATATTTCCCTTTAACACACCCTTCAGGGCACTTTATGATCGGATCACTTTGAAACTTGGTATGTGTGTTCGGGGTGACCTCTAGATTACTCTGACGTTGTGCACACACAATGCTGTTATGTTGAAATTTCATCAAATAACATTGGTACTGATGATCTTCAGTTTTGCCGTTTCATTTATAACTTACTAAGTTCAAGTTTGTCAAATTGACCTACAGTGTCATTGATACTTTCATTAAGAAATGACATAACATTGATAAATTTAATATTAGCAGCTAGAGCAAGGTGTAAGATCAGAAACACATAATACTACAGTTTATTTCATGAGATTCTCACTTCGACACGAGGTGACCCTGGGTGTTGAAAGTGTCATTAAACTCCAGTAAATACGAGATTCTCTCATTTAGTCGATATGTTGTACACTATTGGAAATCCTACTGTGTTTTACATCAAAGTGTTTCAAATGACCTAGTTTAGTCACTATTACAAAATGCATCATGAGTATGGAAGAATTAAATGAACACCAGGGAGCACAGTAGGGATCTGCGAAGCTTCACGTATTTGATTCAATATTGTCATAAAGATTTGATTCAGTCCTCAGGATTAAAGATTTTTGAACTCCAGTGTGTGTGAACAACTGGGTTTACAAATGGAGGGACAGGCAGTATATATTTTCCCAGTAGTGCTGGGAGGTTTACCAAAATTACAACTCTTGTTTTGGTTATTTAAAAGCACCGACCGACCTGAATGTGAGGTAACCGTTAGTCGGGACACGCACGGTTATTTAACTGCACAATCTTGAATGCTGTCACTTCGTGTAATGTGTTAAATAAAAAGGGTGGAAATCACAGAAAAAAAAATCAGAGCCTGGTAGGCCTAATTAATAACTTTTTTGGTCCCATAATATTGCTTTTACGTATTAAATAAACTTTCTTTCGAATGACAAATGAATGGAATGATAAAAATCACCCCATTCAGTTTGAGATTGAAAGTGCCACCTGGCTTTGGACAAAAATAAAACAAACATCGAATTACCAAAATGACCACACACTTCACTTGAATGTAATATCCATGCACCTGCTGGCCACCGTCAATAATTTCTATGTATATATTTGATTGGAATTAAAAAAAAAAAACAGTTGTGCACGAGACGTGCACCAATAACATTTTCAAGACCGCAGGCCAAGATTCAGGGCTTTCAGTATCAATACACAAAACCCAACACAATATTCATCAATTTTCCTGACCTTCAACACCAAAGGTAAAACACTGTATCTATAAAATGATCATTTTATCAAATGTGGTTTCCTTTGCTGAACTGGAACTTACTACTTGCTCTGCATTTATACTGTCCGATATATTTATTTCTACACGTATTTTTGAAAGCTTTAACCTCAAAATAGGTTTCAAATTCACAGTTGAAGTCCGATAAAAATTAGGGTTACAATGACCTAAATGGGCGACTTTTACTTTGTAAAATTCAAACAGGGATTTCTTCTCTTTGGCCTGACATTTCACAACATTACATCTTCAGCATTTTTTACCACAGCATTTTCCTCTTGTCTTGGTGTGTGTGTGTGTGGGGGGGGGGGGCTGGTAGGGGTAGGGGGGCTGCCCATGCTATTCAACTGTCAACTGTATATCCAGGGCTCTGTGAACAATCTTCATTGTCTTCTGGATTAATGGTTCACTGTACATGTGCTGCGCTATATATAATTTCATAATTTTAGAGAAAGGGGAAGTTAATACACTTTGAACTTATTAAAACTGATATTTGGGAAAAAACCAAAGTGTTTATAGTGTTTAATACTTGAATGTTTTTCTCCAACAAAAAACGAGACTGAAATCAACTCTCTTTTTTCAAAAATGAGTAGAAACCAAAATGGTGGGAAAATTTCGTAACCTCCCAGCACTATTTCCCAGTTGATGTAGGTGCTGGTAGGAGAGGTGCCTAAATTCTACTTCCAACATCTGAAACTGCTGATAAGTCGTAACTCGATAACTTCATTGTGCATATGTTCCAAATGTTGGCAAATTAGTGTGTGGTGCACTTGGTATTTAGACACCTGTCCAACTGGTGCATGCAACAACCAGTGATGTGGTATGTTTCTGTGTCACTCGAGCTTGTGTGTGAGGCATTTTCCTGCAACCCAGTGAGAACCCCAGGACCTAAAAATCGAACTATTTTCAAACAACACCTATATTTCCAAACTGCATGTTATTTCACATCCTACATCCTGAGGACCAGTAGAATTGAATGGGAAAAAAAACTGCCATCAGCTGTACTTCATAGTGCACTGAAGGGGGGAGGGGGGTGGGGAGGGGTATGGATGTCGAAATAATGCAGAATCAGCATATTTTTTTAAAAATTAAGAAAAATCGTCTCCAGAACCACTGCCATGGCTGAGAGGTTATGGCATTGGACTTCAAACCGAAAGATTCACAGTTCGATTCCCACCGGGGATAACTGCATGGTGGCAAGGCACTTAATCCTGATTGTCTTCAACCAATGCTAACCCCAGCTCAAATATGAACCCAGGGACTTGATTTGAACAAATTTGAATCTGTTCCCCAAAAGGCTGTTGTATTACAAATATCAAAAGATTCTGACTGTTGAAGTTGGTGCATGGGCGCTCAGGTGGCGTAATCATTCTTGTTAGTGCAATTATTTGCACAAATATCAATGGACTTAGTCAATATTTAATATGTGAGACTTTCTTAATGCCTTTAATGACTTAAGAAACTGGTATGGTTTGGCCATACTGAGCAGAGATATTGACCTTAATTAGTTAATTTTTAGCTTAACTTGACTAGTCAAGATAAGCTATTGCCATCATGCGTGCAGAAGTCTATGAGTCTGTTCACATCTTCCTTCAGAACAGGCTACACCTTGTAGTTCTTGTCTGATCGTCACAAAATTTCATATGCAGGTTCGAGGTAATGTCTAGATGAGAACGTCCTCTATTGGATGCGATCGGTCAACTGTGATGGCTGCCCGAGCCTAAAAACCTGAAAACCTTTAGCAGAGACTACAGATCGTATTTATGGAGGGATTTCATTGTAACTTGGTAGGATGACTCCAGATAATGCCAAGATGAGAATGTCCCCTTTCGGTCACGATCGTTCCACCGTGATGACTGCCTGAGCCCAAAATCTTTAGCTCATTCTACAGGCCGAATTTATGAAGGGATTTCATTGTAACTTGGTAGGATGACTCCAGATAATGTCTAGATGAAAACTTCCCCTTTTGGGTGCGATCGTTCAATTGTGACTGCTGCCCAAGCCCAAAACCTTTAGCACACACTACAGGTTGTATTTATGAAGGAATTTCATTGGAACTTAGTATGATGACTGTAGAATGTCGAGATGAGAACTTCCCCTTTCAGTCGCGATCAGTCGACCGTGACAGCGACAGGGGCCCCAAAGCCCCGGAAACCTTTAGCACAGACTACAGGTCATATTTATGTAACTTGGTACGATGACTAGGTATAATGTCTGGATGAGAACTTCCCCGTTAAGTTGCAATCTCTCAACCGTGATGGCTGCCCAAGTCTGATAACCAAAACCTTTCGCACGTGTACAGGTTGTATTTATGAAGGGATTTCATTGTAACTTGGTAGGATGACTGTATAATGTCTAGAGGAGAACGTCCTATTTTGGCCGTGATTGGTCAACCGTGATGGCTGCGCAGGCCTGTGACCTAGATTTGTTTAGCACAGTCTACAGTTCATATTTATAAAGTGATTTCATTGTAACTTGGAAGGACGACTCGATATGATGACGAGATGAGATTTTCCTATTTTGGTCACGATCAGTAAGCCGTTTCCACCACCTGGTCATGCGACCTGGATTCATTTAGTACTGTCAACAGGTTCTTTTTACAAAGGGATTTAATTGAAACTTGGTAGGGTAACTTGGTATGATATCTAGATGAGACTCCTATTTTGGTCATGATTGGTCAACTGTGACTGCCAAGCCGTCATGTGACCAAGATTCCTTTAGCAAAGTCTACAAGTTATATTTAAGAAGGGATTTCATTGTAACTTGATCGTATAACTCGTTTTGGAATAATTTCACTAACTTGGTAGCTTTTGTTTACATATATTAACTGTGAGGGCCACGTTAATCCACCCCTCAATTCTTTAGTACAGTCTACACCTTTGTATAAATGTTTAGTACCATGGGATATATCACATATAATACGGGGTTTTTTTCTTGTGCGTAAATTATGCAAATTAGACTAACTTTGATTTATTTAGTGTTACTTTCAGCACTTTAAGTGCAAATGCCAATACGGCTCGGGCTAGAGGCCGTATTTATGAACCGATCTTTACAAAACTTCTTGGGTACCTTTGTTATCACCATGGGATGAGAACAAGTGTTTTTGGGTCCGGTCTGAAATTCAAGATGGCCGCTGGTGCCCATTTTGTACAAAATTAGTTGCAATCTGCAATCAGATTTTTGCGCAGAACTTCCATATGAAAGCACTGATTTGAATAATTTTCTGTGTGAATGTTTAGTACCATGGGATACATCACATATAATACGTTTTTTTTTTTCGTGCATAAATTATGCCAATTAGACGAACTTTGATCTATTTAATGTTACTTTCTGCACTGAAACTACACATGCCAATACGGCTCGGGCTGGAGGCTGTATTTTTTAACCGATCTTCATGAAATTTCTTGGGCACCTTTGTTATCACTTGGGATGAGAACGAGTGTTTCTGGGTGTGGTTCAAAATTCAAGATGGCTGCCAGTGGCCATTTTGTACCGAAATTAGGTCCAATCAGTTTTTTGTACACAACTTTTACACGTCTCGGGCTAGAGGCCGTATTTATGAACCGATCTTTACCGAAACTTCTTGGGTACCTTTGTTATCACCGTGGGACAAGAACGAGTGTTTTTTGGGTGCGGTCCAAAATTCAAGATGGCCACCAGCAACCTTTTTGTACCAAAATTAGTGCAATCAGTTTTTTGTACAGAACTTCTGTATGAAAGTTCCGGTTTGAATAAATTTTTGTAGGAATGCTTAGTAACATGGAATACATCACATATAATACAGGTTTTTTTCTCGTGCAGAAATTATGCAAATTAGATGAACTTTGATTTGTTCAGTGCTACTTATACACAGTAGGTGCACATGTCAATACGGCTCGGGCTAGAGTCGGTATTTATGAACTGATCTTCACGCAACTTCTTGGGGTACCTTTGTTATCACCTTGTGACAGGAACGAGTGTTTTGGGGTGCCTTTGTTATCACTGTGCTATGAGAACAAATATTTTTGGGTTCAGTCAGACCCACTCTGGGACTTCTTTTCTAGTTTAGCATCTAACTGCTGCCCACCTTTACAATACTTTACTTACACATTTGTTACAGGCTACAGTCAGCATTTATGTACAGACCATTACAATACTTTACATGTACCTTTGTTATCAGGTCATTACCGAGATATTTGTCATTGCCGTGTCACATGCTATACATGTACATGTCTTAAACAAGTTGAGCTACAGTGTCATTGACACTTTCATTATTGAAAACCTAGCATTAGGGAACTATTTAACACATTTTCAATTATCACAATTCTTGTCTTATTTCATAATCCTTTCATAAACATTGAACATTATCCTTTTCATCCAACACAACACACCGTCAAATTAAGCTACAGTGTCATCGACACTTTACAGCTCGTTAGCACGATAACTTATTCAACTATCAATGGATTTGATTTTCTTATAATGACCAGCCTTACAGGTGTGCAAAAAACACGACCCTGCATCGGCGATGCATAATCCTTGTTAAAGGACATTCTTCATATTGCACAAAAATAGAATTTGGACTCCCAGAGGAAGCGAGGAAGCCCAAATATGAACCCAAGGACTTCATTTGAACAAACTTTAATCTGTCCCCTAACAGGCTTTGTTCTGCAAATATCAAAGATTCTGACTGGTGGATCTGAAGTTTTTTACCTTCGCAAAAGTCAAGCTGAGCATATCAAATCTCTCTCCGTCCATCCATCCGTCCATCAACACCATGTTTTGGTCTTCTCCAAAACCACTGGGCCAATTCAAGTGAAAGTTTGTGTGGCATACCCAGCCCCACAGTGAGGGAGTTGGGTTAAAATGCTCCCAAAATATTTTTAAAATCTTCTCATGAACCAGTGGGTATGACTTATATTTGTTATGGAGCTTCCTTTTGAGGTATAGAATCAAGTTTGTTCAAACGAAGTTCATGAAGCACTATTTGGCTTTGTAACGGGAGGGGTAAGATTTTTGGCTCTACCCAAAATTTTTATTTTCTGAACCGAAGGTCCGGTTTAAACCAAATTTGGTATGTGGTATTATTGGATCATAAGTACTTGACTCGTGCAAAAAAAAAAAAAAAAAAAAAAGCTAAAAATAAAAATATTTTCAAATGCCCATCTTTCCCAACCCACATGGAAGAGAGACCTGTTATTTGGTATGAAGCATCCTTAAGACGAGTAGAATTGAATGGTAAAAAAAATTGCCATCGGTTATGTTAGGGTGTCCTGTTGGGGGGGGGGGGGGGGGGGGGTGGCGTTCGGAGTCAAATCACATGCATTTCAAACTCTGGTAAAAACTCACGAAATAGTAAAATATGGATTTAAGTTAAATTTATTTAAGAATAGGGTATTTTATGATATATATTTCAACTGTGTTCATATTTATTTCTGTTTTTTTCCTAGTAATTGGAGATTCGTGATCAATGTGCTAGTGTCAAAGTGAAAATAGGTGACTTACTTTCAAAAAATTGAAAACTCCACCTTCAGTGCAGTTTTTTGGTAAATAAAATATATGAAAAGGAATTAAATAATATATATTTATTTATTCATAGAATAGCTTTAATCCTCATCCCTTTTCCAAATCAAAACAAACAACACCTTGACCTCAACAGTTTAACACAGTTTAAAAATAGCTTTAAGTTGCTTAGGATGCTGAAAAAGTATGACTGTGTATTTATACACAATGGACTTATTTTTTAATACTTTTATTCTGTTGTTCTGACTACAGAACTGTCAACTGTTGGCTGTCTGTACCCAGAAAATTTTGAATGGAATTTAAAAAAAAAAAAAGTGCTTCAATGATGAAAAGAAAAGTTTTGTGCGGGGCACAAGCGTCCACACAATTTGATAAAGATACTTCCAAGTGCTAATCTTCTTGCAGTAACTGAACATAAGGACATCTTTTCCTGTTAACATTTCCAGACTTGGAAAATTAGCTTAGTGGACTTTGATAAAAGAAAACCACAGGTGGTGGTGCTCTATTGGTGGTGTGGGGGGGTGGGGGGGGGGGGGGAGTCATGAAAAAGAGGATGGCGGGGAGGGGAGTCAAATCAACAATTATTTTATGATTTTTAGCTCAACTTTGATGTAAGTCAAATTTGAGCTTATGCCATGGCCAGTTGTCTGTCAACAATTCAATACGGCTCGGGCTAGAGGCCGTATTTATGAACAGATCTTGACGAAACTTCTTGGGTACCTTTGTTATCACCGTGGGACGAGAACGAGTGTTTTGGTGTGCGGTCCAAAATTCAAGACGGCTGCTGGCAGCCATTTAGTACAGAATTAGGTGCAATCAGATTTTGCGCAGAACTTCCATAGGAAAGCTCTGATTTGAATCATTTTTTGGTTGAATGTTTAGTACCAAGGGAAAAATCACATGTAACACGTTTTTTCTTTCTTGTGCGTAAATTATGCAATTTAGACTAACTTTGATTTATTTAGTGTTACTTTCAGCACTGTAAGTGTAAATGCCAATACGGCTCTGTCTAGAGGCCGTATTTATGAACCGATCTTTACGAAATTTCTTGGGTACCTTTGTTATCACCGTGGGACGAGAACGATTGTTTTGGGGTCCGGTCTGAAATTCAAGATGGCCGCTGACAGCCATTTTATACAAAATTAGGTGCAATCAGATTTTTGTGCAGAACTTCCATATGAAAGCGCTGATTTGAATAATTTTTTGTGTGAATGTTTAGTACCATGGGATACATCACATATAATACGCGTTTTTTTCTCGTGCATAAATTATGCCAATTAGACTAAATTTGATCTATTTACTGTTACTTTCAGCACTGTAACTGCAAATGCAATATGGCTCGGGCTAGAGGCTGTATTTATGAACCAATCTTTACGAAACTTCTTGAGTAATTTTGTTATCGTCGGAACGAGTGGTTTTGGGTGCAATCCAAAATTCAAGATGGCCACCAGCAGCCATTTTGTACTTTAGTTAGTTAAATCAGTTTTTTGCACAGAACTTCTGCATGAAAGTTCTGATTTGAATAAATTTTTGTATGAATGTTTAGTAACATGGAATATATCGCATATAATACAGGTTTTTTCTTGTGCAGAAATTATGCAAATTAGATGAACTTTGATTTATTCAGTGTTACTTATACACAGTAAGTGCACATTTCAATACGGCTCGGGCTAGAGTCTATTTATGAACCGATCTTCACGAAACTTCTTGGGTACCTTTGTTACACCTTGGGACAAGAACGAGTGTTTCTAGGTGCGGTTCAAAATTCGAGATGGCTGCCAGTGACCATTTTGTACCGAAATTAGGTCCAATTAGTTTTTTGTACACAACTTCTATGCGGCTCAGGCTTGAGGCTGTATTTATGAACCGATCTTTACAAAACTTCTTGGGTACCATTGTTATCACCGTGGGACAAGAAGGAGTGTGTTTGGGTGCAGTCCAAAATTTAAGATGGCCGCCAGCAGCCATTTTGTACCAAAATTGGTGCAATCAGTTTTTTGTACAGAACTTCTGTATGAAAGTTCTGATTTGAATAAATTTTTGTATGAATGTTTAGTAACATGGAATACATCACATATAATACGTTTTTTTTTCTCGGGCAGAAATTATACAAATTAGATGAACTTTGATTTATTCAGTGCTACTTATACACAGTAAGTGCACGTGTCAATACAGCTTGGGCTAGAGGCTGTATTTATCAACCGATCTTCACAAAACTTCTTGGGTACCTTTGTTATCACCTTGGGACGAGAACGAGTGTGTCAAGGTGCGGTCCAAAATTCCAGATGGCTGCCAGTGGCCATTTTGTACCGAAATTAGGTCCAATCAGTTTTTTGTACACAACTTCTGTACGGCTCAGGCTAGAGGCCGTATTTATAAACCGATCTTTACGAAACTTCTTGGGTACCTTTGTTATCACCTTGTGACAGGAACGAGTGTTTTGGGGTGTCTTTGTTATCACTGTGCCATGAGAACAAATATTTTTGTGTTCAGTCAGACCCACTCTGGGACTCAAAGATTTCTTTTCTAGTTTAGCATCTAACTGTCACCCCACCTTTACAATACTTTACCTATATATTTGTTACAAGCTACAGTCAGCATTTATGTACAGACTGTTACAATACTTTACATGCACCTTTGTTATCAGGTCATTACCTAGATGTTTGTCATTGCTGTGTCACATACTATACATGTACATGTCTTAAACAAGTTGAGCTACAGTGTCATTGACACTTTCATTTAACATAGCATAAATGCATCAGCATAATTGACAACTAGATCTGGATATAACCTGGCGTTAAGGTGGTCCATGAGCTGAAAATTCGCAAGTTTTTTCTTTTGTCCCCGTGTGAACTTTTCCCAGAAATCCATCTCATTTCCCTGAAAATCACCCTCAGGTTCCCTGAAAAATTATTCTGGAGGTTAACATGTCTGGGGTGGGGGGGGGGGGGGGGGGGGGGGGGGGGATCGAAAAAATGCCGAGTCCGCATATAAGCAAAAATAAAAAAAAATCTTTTCTCGAGAACCAATGGTCAGAATCTTTTGATATTTGGTATGCAGCATCCATGGGGTGTCTGATACAAGTTTGTTAAAATGAAGCCCATTGGTTCGTATTTGGGTTCAATACAAGAGCCTGAATTTTTAACTTAGGGCAATATATATGGGGAATAATCTTCAAAAACCTTCCAAACCACCAGTCAGAATATTTAAATGTTTGGTGTACATGATTGTTTGTTTGTTGGTGGTGAACGTCACATATTTATGCACCATGGCTAATCGTGACACAAGATGGAGATGAAGTCAAGTTTAGTCAATTGTTGATCTACATGTTGCCCATTTTAGAGGACTTTCACCCCAAGCATTGGTGACTGGGTCCTATTTTACTAGTAAAGCGGAACTGGTTTACCACAGTAAACAAGTGCTGCTTACTTCCCGGGCTTCCCACGGGGAGGTGTACATGATTGTTATGAGGGTCAGATTCAAGATTGTTCAAACCAAGTCCGTAGGTTAATATTGTTAATATTTGGGCCTCCTATAGAAGCCCAAATTTTAACTTTGGTGCAAAATGAGGGATAATTTTTAAAAATCATCCTTTTCAAATTTACCAGTCCGAATGCTTTCATATTTGTTATACAACATCTCTAGGAGGGGGGGGGGGGGGGGGGGGTGTCAGATTCAAATTTATTCAAATCGGGTCCGTAGGTTAATATTTGGGCTTGCTATGGTAGCCCAACTTTTAACTTAGTGCAATATGAGGAAGTTTCTTTACAAATTTTCTTCTTCAGATCCACCAGTCCGAATGCTTTCATATTTGGTATACAACATCTCTAGGGGCGTCAAATTCAACTTTGTTCAAACCAAATGCCTTAGTTAATATTTGGGCCCCTTGTGGGAGCTGGAATTGGCCATGTAGCTGAAGAATTGGAAATTTTGTATTCAGTACCCTCTTTGAGGTGTGTAAGATTAATCCACATAGGTTGTAACGAGGGGCTTTATAGGGGAGGTCCACTTTTTACATTATGATCAACTGAAGAAAAGGCAGGATGCCTGGACTATTTTTGTCACTCTTGAGAGGCTCAAGGAATGACAATGTATCCTATGGAGATAGATTGCTTAATGTAGATTCATTCTTGAACTCTGTTTATATCGTGTTCTGTTCAAGGGGAGTGATTCAGGCCCCACGGCGCCTCTTGTTAAACAATGTTTCTCATTGCACAAAATTAAAATTTAGGGCTTTTGGGAGCCCAAATATAACTCCAGGGTCTTTATTGGAACTTAGTTAGCCCCCCACCCCCTTCCCTCCCCCTCCAGGATGCTGTAAGCCAAATAAAAGATTCTGATTGGTTGTTACGTAGAAATGTTTTTAAATTCTTAGCTGAACTTGACAAAGTCAAGATAAACTGTTGCCCTCATGCGTGCGGAAGTCTGTTAGTCTGTGACGTCTGTTCACATTTTCCTTTAGCACAGGCTACACCCCATAGTTCTTGTCCGATTGTTACGAAATTTCATGTGCAGGTTTGAGGTCATGTCTAGATGAGAACGTCCGCTTTGGTCGCGATCAATCAACCGTGATTGCTGCCCAAGCCCAAAACCCAAAAACCTTTAGCACAGTCTACATTTATGAAGAGATTTCATTATAACTTGGTAGGATGACTGTCTAGATGAGAACGTCCCCTTTTTGTCATGATCTGTCAACCATGACGGCTTCTCAAGCCTGAAACCCAAAAACTTTTAGCACAGTCTACAGGTCATATTTAATATGGAGGGATTTCATTGTAACTTTGTAGGATGACCCCGTATGATGTCTAGATGAGAACTTCTCTATTTGGCCGCGATCTGTCAACCTTAATGGCTGCCCGAGCCCAAAACCCGAAAACCTTTAGCACAGTCTACAGGCCGTATTTATGAAGGGATTTCGTTGTAACTTGGTAGGATGATTCCAGATAATGTCTAGATGAGAACGTCCCCTTTTGGTAGCGATCAACCATGAAGGCTGCCCAAGCTCAAAACCCGGAAACCTTTAGCATAGACTACAGGTCATATTTATGAAGGGATTTCATTTATCTTGTAGGATGACTCCGTATAATGTCAAGATGAGGACGTCCCCTTTTGGTTGTGATCGATCGACCGTGATGGCTCCATGAGAAGTGAAGCAGTGCCTGTTCACTGTGGTAAACAGGCTCTGTTTTACTGGTAAAATAGGACTCCGTCACCAATTCTTGGGAGGTGCAAACCCTCTATAAAATGGGCAACATGGCTTATTAACGCTCACCCCTGGTCTTGAGTTGATACTCATGTTGTGGTCATGATTAGCTATTGTGCAAAAATATTTGACCTTAAACACCAATAAATAAATAACCGTGATGGCTACACAGGCGCGAAGCCCGAAAACCTTTAGCACAGTATTTATGAAGGGATTTCATTGTAACTTGATAGGATGACTTGTTTTGGAATAGTTTCACTGTAACTTGTAACTTTGGTTGACCTTCATTAACTGTGAGGGCCACATTAACCCACCACTTTAGTATAGTCTACATCTCAAATTATTTTTATTGAAAACATAGCATACAGGAAACAGAAATTAACATATTCTCAATTATCACAATTCTTGTCTTATTTCATAATTCGGTCGAGTAGATCATGATAATAAATAACTCCAGAAAGGACAATGGACCAAGTGATACATGAACCTACCATTGAGGTTCATTCAGGTGAGCTTAAAAAATAAAAGGTGTATTGAGTTTACAAGGGGCAAAATGTCGGTAATTTTGAATGCAACAAGGGTAAGGGAAGGAATCTTGTGACCCGGGGCCTGGTTGATCCGGCACTGCAGTTTTGTGCCACCACAAATTTCCCAACAAACCAGGACAGAGTATGTGATGGCACTGAATTTTGCCAAGGTGGTGCAAGTAGCAGTGTCGTCTTTTCGACGTCATTGCAACCACCCAAAAAGTTTTTCAATATTATTAGCCAATAAGTTTTTCAATGTGATTACTGATCAGAAACAATAATTTACAGGGCAAGTTTTCGTTTAGCATGTACCATTTAAAAATCTATTTAAAAAATATCAAAAGGCATTCTTTAACTGGTTGAGTGCTAGAAGTCGCTACCAGGGCTTTAAAAAAAAATGAGGGTACCACAGAAAAAGCTAACATTTTTTTTGCTCATACTTCATTTTCAGTCAAACACCAATAATATTTTGTTTACATAAATTTGTTTCATTACAATTTACTGGAGAGTGCCTGTGGGCACACTCCAATAATTTTTAATATTTTTTTAAAACAAATATTGAATAACAAAGTCCAACCACCAAATATAATCTAGTTCTTAACCAGTTAAAACACATGAACGTAAATTAACTCTTAACCCGCTGAGTATTTATGTCTCCCCTTCCCAGAAGGGACACATTGTTTTAGTACATCTTCTTCTCCTTCTTCTTCTCATACAAACTTTGTCCGGGCCATAACTTTTTTGTTTTTTGACCTACACCTTAGATACTTGGCATGTGGATGTTTCACCATGAGCCGGTGTGCAGTGTACCATAGTGACCTTCATGTGACCTTGACCTTTAACCTGAAGGTCAGATTTATGTGTTTTTTTAAGGGAAACATCACACAAACTTTGTCCGGGCCATAACTTTTTTGTCTTTTGACCTACACCTTAGATACTTGGCATGTGGATGTATCACCATGAACCGGTGTGCAGTGTACCATAGTGACCTTACCTTTGACCTGAAGGTCAGATTTATGTGCTTTTTTAAGGTAAACTGTCTGGACCAGAACTTTTGTATTTCGTGTCAGTCTTTAGATATTTGGCATGTGGATGTATCACCATGAGCCGGTGTGTAGCGTACCATTGTGACCTTTATGTGACCTTGACCTTTGATCTGAAGGTCAGATTTGTGTTTTTTTCAAGGAAACTTTGTCCGGACCAAAGCTTGTTTGTCTTTTGAGCCAGGTCTTAGATATTTGGCACGTGGATGTATCACCATGAGCCGGTGTGTCGCATACCATTGTGACCTTCATGTGACCTTGACCTCAAGGTCAAATTTATGTACTTCAAATTGGGAGTAATTGTCCAGACCAGAATTTTTTTTGTTTTTGACCTAGGACTTGGCTATTTGACATGTGGATGTGTCGCCATGAGACCGCATGTCGTGACCTTCATGTGACCTTGACCTCAAGGTCAAATTTATGTACTTCAAATAGGGAGTAATTGTCCAGACCAGAATTTTTTTCTTTTTTGACCTAGGACTTGGTTATTTGACATGTGGATGTGTCACCATGAGACCGCATGCCGTGACCTTCATGTGACCTTGACCTCAAGGTCAAATTTATGTACTTCAAATAGGGAGTAATTGTCCAGACCAGAATTTTTAGCTCACCTGACTTTCAGTCAGGAGAGCTATAGTGATCACTCACCGTCCATCGTTCGTGAACATGGTGTTTGCGTCTTCTCCCAAACCGCTGAACCAATTTAATTGATATTTGAGATAATAGTTTGTTATGACGTCGCAATTTGATTTTGTTCAAATCAAGTTGCCTCGCCTGTGGGTAGGGCCACACCCAAAAAGTGTGCTGAAATCTTAAAAAATCTTCTTCTCATGAACCAGCAGTAGCAGAGACTTGATATTTGGTGTGCAGCTTCCTTTTGAGGTGTAGACTCAGATTTCTTCAAGAGAAGTTTGTGGGGCTATACTTGGCGTCGTTATGGGAGGGGCAAAATATTTTGCCCCGCCCAAAATTTCTATTTTCCAAACCAAGAGGCTGATTTGAACCAAATTTGATATGAGGGCTTATTGGGTCATAAGTACCTAATTTATGCTGATTTTTAGCTCACCTGACTTTCAGTCAGGAGAGCTATAGTGATCACTCACCGTCCGTCGTCCGGCATCCGTGAACATGGTGTTTGCGTCTTCTCCTCCCAAACCGCTGAACCAATTTAATTGATATTTGAGATAATAGTTTGTTATGACATCGCAATTTGATTTTGTTCAAATCAAGTTGCCCTGCCCGTGGGTAGGGCCACACCCAAAAAGTGTGCTGAAATCTTAAAAAATCTTCTTCTCATGAACCAGCAGTAGCAGAGACTTGATATTTGGTGTGCAGCTTCCTTTTGAGGTGTAGACTCAGATTTGTTCAAGAGAAGTTTGTGGGGCTATACTTGGCGTCATTATGGGAGGGGCAAAATTTTTGGCCCCGCCCAAAATTTCTATTTTCCAAACCGAGAGGCTGATTTGAACCAAATTTTATGTGAGGGTTTATTGGGTCATAAGTACCTAATTTATGCTGATTTTTTTTTTCCCGTAGCCCCATGGGAACCACAGGAGCTAAAAATAGAAAAAAATTAAAACGCCCATATCTCCAAAACTGCACGGCACAGAGAATTTTTATTTGGTGTGAAGCTTCCTTAGGACCAACAGAAAGAATTGGTAAAAAAAAATTGCCATCGGTTTTATCATAGGGTACAGGTTCAGGACATTGAAAAAGTGCTGAGTCAGCACTTTTTAACACTGTAGGCAATGGGAAAAACATTAAAAAGAATCTTTTGATATTTGGTATGCAACATTAGAGGGTGGATCTGATTCAAGTTTGTTCAAATCGGCCCCCTGGGTTCATATTTGGGCTCAGTATAGGAGCCCGATTTCGAACTTAGTGCATTTCAGGCAAATTTCTTAAAAAATCTTCTTCTCCAGATCCAGCAGGCAGAATCTTTTGATATTTGGTATGCAACATTGTGGGGTGGATCTGATTCAAGTTTGTTCAAATCGGCCCCCTGGGTTTATATTTGGGCTCAGTATAGGAGCCCAAATTTGAACTTACTGCATTTCAGGCAAATTTCTTGAAAAATTTTCTTCTCCAGATCCTGCAGGCAGAATCTTTTGATATTTGGTATGCAACATTGTGGGGTGGATCTGATTCCAGTTTGTTCAAATCAGCCACCTGGATTCATATTTGGGCTCACTATGGGAGCCTGAATGACAACTTAGTTCAAAATGAGGAATTTTCTTTAAAAATCTTCAGATCCAGCAGATGAATGCTTTTGATATTTTTTATGCAGCATCCTTAGTGGGGGTAAGATTCAAGTTTGTTGTCCCTAGGTCCATATTTGGGCTGATTGTGGGAGCTCGAATTGTAACTTGGTTCAAAATGAGGAATTTTCTTTAAAAATCTTCTTCTTCAGATCCAGCAGTCGGAATGTTTTGATCCAGCAGGCAGAATCTTTTGATATTGGGTATGCAACATTGTGGGGTGGATCTGATTCAAGTTTGTTCAAATCGGCTCCCTGGGTTTATATTTGGGCTCAGTATAGGAGCCCAAATTTGAACTTAGTGCTTTTCAGGCAAATTTCTTAAAAAATCTTCTTCTCCAGATCCAGCAGGCAGAATCTTTTGATATTTGGTATGCAACATTGTGGGGTGGATCTGATTCTATTTTGTTCAAATCGGCTCCCTAGATTCATATTTGGGCTCACTATAGAAGCTCGAATTTGAACTTAGTGCATTTCAGGCAAATTTCTTGAAAAATTTTCTTCTCCAGATCCTGCAGGCAGAATCTTTTGATATTTGGTATGCAACATTGTGGGGTGGATCTGATTCCAGTTTGTTCAAATCAGCCACCTGGATTCATATTTGGGCTCACGATAGAAGCCCAAATTCGAACTTAGTGCATTTCAGGCAAATTTCTTTGATGAAAATCTTCTTCTCAAGATCCAGCAGGCAGAATCTTGTGATATTTGGTATGCAGCATCCTTAGGGGGGTGAGATTCAAGTTTGTTCAAGCCATGTCCCTAGGTCCATATTTGGGCTCACTGTGGGAGCTTGAATTGTAACTTTGTTCGAAATGAGGAATTTTCTTAAAAAATCATCTTCTTCAGATCCAGCAGTCGGAATGGTTTGATATGTGGTGAGTAGCATCCTTGGGGGGGGGGGGGGGGGGAGGGAGGGGGGATTAAAGTGTGTTAAAGCCAAGTCCATGGGTCCATATTTGAGCTTGAATTGTAACTTTGTTCAAAATGAGGAATTTTCTTAAAAAATCTTCTTCTTCAGATCCAGCAGTCGGAATGGTTTGATATGTGGTGAGTAGCATGGTGATATGTGGTGAGTAGCATCCTTGGGGGGGGGGGGGGGGGGAGGGGGGATTAAAGTGTGTTAAAGCCAAGTCCATGGGTCCATATTTGGGCTCCCTGTGGGAGCCCAAATTATAACTTAGTCAATATGAGGAATTTTTCTTTAAAAATCTTCTTCAGATTCAGCAGTTGGAATGTTTTGATATTTGGCATGGAGCAACCTTAGGGGGCTGAGATTCAAGTTTGTTCAAGCCAAGTCCCTTGGTTCATATTTGGGCTCACTATGGGCGCCTGAATGACAACTTAGTTCAAAATGAGGAATTTTCTTTAAAAATCTACAGATCCAGCAGATGAATGCTTTTGATATTTTTTATGCAGCATCCTTAGTGGGGGTAAGATTCAAGTTTGGTCAAGCCATGTCCCTAGGTCCATATTTGGGCTGATTGTGGGAGCTCGAATTGTAACTTGGTTCAAAATGAGGAATTTTCTTTAAAAATCTTCTTCGTCAGATCCAGCAGTCGGAATGTTTTGATAATTGGTGTGCAGAATCCTTAGGGGTGTGAGTTTCAGGTTTGTTAAAGCCAAGTCCCTGGGTTCATATATGGGCTCCCTGTGGGAGCCCGAATTAGGACTTAGTTCAATATGAGGAATATTCTTTAAAAATCTTTTTTTAGATCCACTGCTCAGAATATTTGGATATTTGGTTTCAGCTTTTATTAGGAGGAGCAGATGCAACTTGTGGAAATCAATTCTCTGGGTTGATATTTAGGCTACCATGTCAGGTGAGCGCCCTCAGGCCCCCTGGGGCCTCTTGTTTTGTTTTTTGACCTAGGACTTGGTTATTTGACATGTGGATGTGTCACCATGAGTTATTTGACATGTGGATGTGTCACCATGAGACCTTTATGTGACCTTGACCTCAAGGTCAAATTTATGTACTTCAAATAGGGAGTAATTGTCCAGACCAGAATTTTTTGTTTTTTGACCTAGGACTTGGTTATTTGACATGTGGATGTGTCACCATGATACCGCATGTTGTGACCTTCATGTGACCTTGACCTCAAGGTCAAATTTATGTACTTCAAATAGGGAATAATTATCCAGACCAGAACTTTTTTGTTTTTTGACCTAGGACTTAGATATTTGACATGTGGATGTATCGCAGTTAGACCGCTTGTCACATGTAATCATGACCTTCATGTGACCTTGACCTCAAGGTCAAATTTATGTACTTTAAATAGGGAGTAATTGTCCAGACCAGATATTTTTTTTGGACATGTGGATGTCACCATGAAACCGCATGTCCACTACCTTGATGAACTGAATGTGACCTTGACCTCTGACCTCAAGGTCAAATTTATGTACTTCAAATAGGGAATAATTGTCCAGGTCAGAACTTTTTTGTTTTTTGACCTACAACTTAGATGATTGGCATGTGGATGTATCACAATGAGACCACATGTTATCATGACCTTCATGTGACCTTGACCTCAAGGTCAAATTTATGTACTTTAAATAGGGAGTAATTGTCCAGACCACAATTTTTTTTTTTGACATGTGGATGTGTCACCATGAAACTGCATGTCCGCTACCTTGATGAACTGCATGTGACCATGACCTCTGACCTCAAAAGGAAGGGGAGACATATGTTTTAGTGTGCTAAAACACTTTCTAGTTTCAAATTATTTTTCAGCAAATATAGCCATGGCTGCTTTGAGCAGCCCAGATGAGATTTGATGAAAAATTCATCTAAATTTAACTCGGGAAATCATTTGTTAAAAAGTACATTCAGTTTACTGAAGAAAATTGGGTTAAATGTGGCAATATTATACTTATTTCAGTGACAAGAGAATTTGTGGCCTGGGCAGGAATATCTGCCAGCAGCATGCAAGTAGTTAACCCCTTACCCAATGAATCGGCCACATTCTCCAACATGATATGCAAATTCAGCAGCTGAAAAAATACTATTTTTCAAAAGATGTCTACAAAACCATATAATGTGACCCCTCTGTGGAATGAGCTCGTCGAGTTAGTTCCAATGAGGGGTCACATGATATGGTTTTGTTGGAAATTTTTTAAAAATTTAAAAAAATATTTAAAATAAAAAATTTTGATATCAGTTGCATTGGGTAAAAGGGTTAATGATTAAAAACAGTCCTTTTCCAAACCAAACTCGGAAATCAGTCAGAAACAAAACTTGAGTTTGTTTAACATTTATAGGGCAAATTTTCAGTTTGAGAACCTGTGCATTCTTCAAAAGGTGTTACAAACTTAAAAATAATGATTAAAAACAAGGAAATTCCCAAATCGGTCGGTAGATACTAGAAAAACTACAAAATGCAACAATTCTGAGTTCATTTTGAAATTCAAAGTAAATCTGTTGCATCTTTCAGAATGAATTTTTTCAACCCAAAACGTTACTTGATGAGTATTATTAAAAGTCTGAACTGCATAGCAGTGCCCATATGAGGCCCAGCCCATTTTTTCAGATGAAGGGAGCATATTGACTTTAAAGTGATTTGTCCTTAACTCAGTAATAGTAACAGATCAGCTCAGAAGTGTGCTGTTTGTGCTATCAGTGAATGGACCAGGCCTCTGCAATATTATTTATTAGCTCAACTTTGGCAAAGCCAAATTTGAGGTATTGCCATGGCCCGTCCGTCCGTCCGTCCGTTGTGCCGTACATACGGCTCGAGCTAGAGACTGTATTTATGAACCGATCTTTACGAAACTTCTTGAGTACCTTTGTTATCACTGTGAGACGAGAACGAGGTTTTATGGGTCCGGTCCGAAATTTAAGACGGCCACTGGCAGCCATTTTGTACAAAATTAGGTGCAATCAGATTTTTGCGCAGAGCTACCATATGAAAGCGCTGATTTGAATAATTTTCTGTGTGAATGTTTAGTAGCATGGGATACATCTCATATGTATGTTATGTTCAGCACCTGACAGGCTGCAGGTTCATCTATCTCTCTGTATTTGTGTGATTTTCTAGTGAATTAGCATACATTGTTTCCTAATTTTTGGCATGGAATATACTACATCTGTGTTCTACCAGATTTGTTGAACATTTCATAGTTTTTTTTTCTTCATATTTCTGTGTACCAATGATGATTTCTAACGTGGAATTTAATCTATCTGGTTGCTGTCTCCATGTTATACATTCAACAGGTCATGAGTGTTGTACTCACTGCTCAGAGGAACTGTGAACCAGCTTGGATTCAATTCATCAACTACCTGAATTTAATCCACAGCTACCTAATATTTCTTTTGTTCTCTGTCGTGAAAACAAGCCCTATAAAATCACACCAAGTACGGTTTTGATGAGAACAGCTCAGTAAAACAGTACCAATATCTGGATATTGGGACGGTTTTGAAACAGTCCCAATAACTAGATATTTGTACGCTTGTCACGGTACTGTAATCATAACCATTCAAAAGTAAAGATGCTGTAAAGGAGGTGTGAAAAACTTTCTAACATGAATTATCGACAAGCTTTTTCCTCGACAGAGCTGCTGAATTGAGTGTGCATCATGTCCAAATTATAATGTACTTTTTAGTTTCCTACCGGCATCGCCGGAGGGGACTATAGGTTTGCACTCCGTCCATCCGTCAGTCTGTCTGTCTGTCAGTCACCCATTAGTTTTCCAGAGTTTTTTTGGAAACGCTTCAACGGAATGATTTCATTTTTGGTAAACTACTATAGAATGATGACTTACAAATCAAGTTTGAGTTTCATGCCGATTGCATTATTCCTGTGTGAGTTACGGCCCTTGGAAATATGGAAAAGCACCAAAATATCAGTTTTCCGGAGTTTTTTTGAAAATGCTTCAACGGAATGATTTCACTTTTGGTAAACTACTATAGAACGATGACTTACAGATCAAGTTTGAGTTTCATGCCGATTGCATTATTCTTGTGTGAGTTACGGCCCTTGGAAATATGGAAAAACACCAAAATATCAGTTGTCCGGAGTTTTTTTTGGAAACGCTTCTACGGAATGATTTCATTTTTGGTAAACTACCATAGAACGATGACTTACAGATCAAGTTTGAGTTTCATGCTGATTGCATTATTCTTGTGTGAGTTATGGCCCTTGGAAATATGGAAAAGCGCCAAAATATCAGTTTTCTGGACTTTCTTTGGAAACGCTTCAACGGAATGATTTCATTTTTGGTAACCTACTATAGAAGGATGACTTACAGATCAAGTTTGAGTTTCATGCTGATTGCGTTATTCTTGTGTGAGTTATGGCCCTTGGAAATATGGAAAAGTGCCAAAATATCAGTTTTCCGGACTTTTTCTGGAAACGCTTCAACCGAATGATTTCATTTTTGGTAACCTGCAAAAGAACGATGACTTACAGATCATGTTTCATTTACACTCTGTCCATCTGTCAGTCTGTCGGTTGTACTTCAGTTTTCAGGACTTTTTTTGGAAACGCTTCAACAGAATGATTTCATTTTTGGTAACCTACTATAGAACGATGACTTACAGATCAAGTTTCATTTACACTCTGTCCATCCATCCGTCAGCCTGTCAGTCAGTCTGTCGGTTATACTTTAGTTTTCCAGTTTTTTTTTGGAAACGCTTCAACGGAATGATTTCATTTTTGGTAACCTACTATAGAACGATGCCTTACAGATCAAGTTTCATTTGTACTCTGACCATCCGTCAGTCTGTCAGTCATACTTTAGTTTTCCGGACTTTTTTTGGAAATGCTTCAACCGAATGATTTCATTCTTGGTAACCTACTATAGAATGATGACTTACAGATCAAGTTTGAGTTTCATGCTGATTGCATTATTCTTGTGTGAGTTATGGCCCTTGGAAATATGGAAAGGCGCCAAAATATAAATTTTCTGGACTCTTTTTGGAAATGCTTCAACGGAATTCATGCTGATCACATCTAGGTTATAACAATTGTATAATTATTAATGCTCATTAGTCCGGTAGGGGACATTGTATTGCTTCAGCGATACGAGCGCTCTTGTTAATTTTTTGTTGCTTTTAATAACCAACAGCCCTGGTAACCTAAAAAGGACTCCTGTGGAAACCTCGGAAGTGAAGCAGTACTTGTTTGCTGTGGTAAACAAGTTCAGTTTTACTGGTAAAATAGGACCTGGTCACCAGTGACTGGGGTAGAAGTCCCCTAAAATGGGCAGCATGGGTGTAGACGATTGGCTAAACTTGACTTTACACCTTTTTTGCTCTCACAATTAGCCATAACTGCAGAAAAGTGACCTTAAACACCAGTAAATAAATAAATAACTTTAAAAAAAAAACCTTTTTCAAATATTAAGACGGCAATCAGGCACCACCACCCGCCATCCCTGAGGGAAAGCGAACCTCTTCTTCAGATAAAAAAAAAAATTATTCTTCCAAATGCTTAAAAATGAGCGATTATTAAATTTATCTGCCGCACTTTTGATGAGGGATTGAATAAGTGTTCCACCCTTGAGCTGAGACAAATTACCTCATGATGTGAGTTCACTTCGAAGCCACAGATCTGTTCACAATATCTGAACTCCTGATGCGTGTCATAACTTGGTATCAGGACAATCGTACCCACGGCAACTCGTACCAGTCAAGTCGTACCCAAAATTGGACGACTTGTACCCAATTTCGGCTGTACAGCTCGTACCCACAGTTGGACAACTCGTACCCAAGGTTGGACAACTTGCACCCACAGTTGGTCAACATGTACCTGGTCTTTAATTGTATGGGCGAAGGCGAATATTGGCTGAAGGACTTGATAAGATTTGTGTCTGCTTTCAATGGGTGTGCAGAAAGGCAAAAACTTTCCATTTTTAGCATTTATCTCAGCAGAACAGTCTGAACAGACTTCGCCGAAAGTCAATTTCGCCGGTATGGACATTTCATCAAGAGAGCAATTCGAAGGAAACAGGAAATATTTAAATTATATATTAATACGGTGGTGTAGATACGGGAGACGCCTCCCCCCCCCCTTCCCACTCCCCCCCCTTCCCACTCCCCCCCCCCCCTCCCCAAAATCGGGTAATCTTTGGCTCTTCGTTTAACTTCTGAGGGCTTTTCTACGTAATATTTTGTTGTACTGGTAGTCATACCCAGCAGTTCACATGTTGCAGGGTTAATGCAAAATTAGGTGCGATCGGGGCTCATTCCCCCGCCCTAACCCACCCCTTCATTAGTTGAAGGATTAACGCGATGTCGGACGGCTGGTCAAATTACATCTATGTAAGACCTGTGCCAATTTTTGTTTCGATCGGTCGAGGAACGAGAGTCAGGTGCCTAGAGAGAGAGTGAGCAAAACCCGAAATGATGATTTCGCGCGCCGAAGGCGCGCAGGGACGGTATGGGGGACAAGCCCCTTTCGACCCTCTGTGACTGTATAGGGTGGCTCTAACATGTCAAGGCGTGTTGAAGGAGGAAAACGATCCGGTACTCGGCAGGTGTCTCCAGTAGTGTCCAGTTGTGGATGGGTAGTATCATTGGCAGATGTCAGTTGAACCCTCGAGTGAGGACCAGTGTGGGAGGTTGGGTCCTCTCACAAAGGTACTACCTCTCCCCGAGGGTGCAGTCGTTCTGGATTTTCGGGTAGAGAGAGAGAGATTCACCTTTATTCACATTTATAGTCTAATTGCAAACCTTACAAAAATGCTAATTACCATTTAATTTTCATGATTGTCATGGAAAATAATTGTTAGAAAAACACACCTCCCAACTGGAAGATTAACTTAATTGGCGATAATAATATACACAGATAATTGGAAGAAATTTAAACACCAATCGACTATAAGGTAATAGACGATAGAAAATAATTCTTCGTGATCTCACACCTGGCACTGCCGGGTAAGTCTAAATTAAATGACTGTCGAGTTTTCAGGTGTGTCGGTATTGACCATAAAATTTCCGACAGAAATCAGTTGATGCGAGCTGGTGGACTCATAGAGAGAGATGTATTGGAGCTTTTTAATCAGATTTTTTTTTAAATGAACATCATTTGTGATCTTCTTGATTCAGTCTATCACTGGTCATTGTTTGCCGTTTTTCTTCCCAGCGGGTAAATGTGCAGCGCTTCAAGTACAAAATCCGGCTGGACTCTCAATTTACAATGAAATCCTTTCTCGCCTGACCGGAGTGGCGCCTCACCAGTGATGTAATTTTGCCACACGAAAAATAATGTAAAGGTGGAGAGTGACATTATTTATTAGGAAAGGCAAGAGTTAATGCGACGAAGGCTATGGTTTTCACCCTGATAATTTGCAGAGCCGAGGCCTTTTAGTTTTTGCCAGTACTCTTATTTCCAAAAACTGAAGCACAGAAACCGGGTGTCGGGGTTGGAGGGGGTGTCATTCACACCAGTTCTCGAACGAATACGATTGCAGACTTTCAGGAACCACTAGTGCCTGCTATCAACAAAGTACGGCCAATGAATATATGTTTCCTGTTCTGTGTATCACAGCCGTCATTTAGACGTAAACTTTGTGTATATTTCATTCATATTCATGGAATATCTGACGAAGGAATTTCAAAGTAAACTGATTTCCATTACTATTATAGCTCCTTAAACGGATGAAACAAAAGCAAAAACCCCGCTTCTATAGTTCTTAGGCCATTAACGGCCTTCGCCCATACAATTAAACACCAAGTACAAGTTGACCAGCCATGGGTACGAGTTGTCCAACCATGGGTACGAGTTGTCCAATTGTGGCTACGAGTTGTCCAGCCGAAAATGGGTACGAGTCGTCCAATTTTGGGTACGACTTGACTGGCAGGAGTTGCCGTGGGTGCGAGTTGTCTAGAAATCCATAACTTCAATAGACTTTCTAGCAAGCAAACAATGGGTTATGCCCATTTTGTTTTTTGGGGGTAGAGCAAGCAAAAAGTGTTTTAAAATGTGGTTTTACTCGTGTCA
Organism: Pictodentalium vernedei; assembly: GCA_031216915.1. Taxonomy (NCBI): domain Eukaryota; kingdom Metazoa; phylum Mollusca; class Scaphopoda; order Dentaliida; family Dentaliidae; genus Pictodentalium; species Pictodentalium vernedei. The sequence goes on along the minus strand of CM062297.1, from coordinate 430,628,174 downwards.
AACGTTCTAAAATATATCTCCGGACACCTGCACAACTGTACAATTATTTACCCATATAGTACACAAAATAGTGATACATAATAATAATAACACTTCGGCCGGCCGCAGATTTGTCGCGGTTCTCGTATGAGAAGGCCTTGGTTACCCATGTTCTACCAACTGCCTCCCCCTATTCCCGCGCTTCTTCTCTCCTCCCAACACTCTGAGACGAACTGCTTGATGACATCCCTTGCCCCATTCTTCCCAATCTCTCCGATTAGTATATTAACCCTCTCCAGTGAGTCGCCCCCTAACCACATGTCCTTCATTCTCCCATCCCACGTCTCCATTATACTCCCCGTGAATCTTGTTCTGTTAGACTGCTATTTTGGGGATTCTATAAGAAAGTGTTCCAGGGTCTCCACCACGCCCACGTTACACATCTGGCACTCCTTTTCACTGTTTTTCCCCTCAGCTCCAGGGACCGCGACCTCATCTATTACATAATCAATAACACCAATTCTAGGTTCACACCTAATCAAGGTAGATTTCAACACTTACTGAGACCCAATGCAGTTGGACAGTCTTGTTTACCCCTCACACACCAACGGGAGGTACCAGGCTACATGTTATTCATCAGATGAATTAAAACAGATTAACAAACTTCAAACAACCATTATCATTAAAGGTCATCTCTATCTTGTGTGGCTTAGGCTTAAGCAACAACTCTATAATCACACCCTCTAAGAAAAACAGATCGCGTCGTGGCCGGAGAGCCGGGCGTCGGAAACAGCGGACAATTAAAGTGGCAATGAACGTAACACATGAAAATTTGACAACAAATCATGTCACACGGCCTCGTCAAAGTAACATCATACATATCAACACTGATAAATCACAAACAGATCAGGATTTCTTGAACATCTTCCTATTAAATATACAATCATTAAGGAATAAAACACACACCATAAATGACTTGATCACAGATAACAATAGCGATTTATTTTTCTTAACTGAAACATGGCTGAAATCCTCGGGAGATGAGGTCTTTAAACAAGAAGCCACACCTCAGGACTATAAGTTATTCTCCTCCCGAGGCGTACTGGAAAAGGGTACGTGTCAACTCGTCACTGAGTCAACTCGCCACCAGTACTTTTTGCGGGTCAAGTCGCCACCAGTTAGTGGCGAGTTGACTCACTTTTTGGTGGCGAGTTGACTCACTTTCGAAAAGTTTTTTAACAGATTTTTCAAAAAAAATAATCGGTTATTTGTACTTACTTTTCAATCCGTGACCATCAGAGAATCAATAAAAGTTTGCAATATTGTTCTGACGAAACCATAAATCTTAGCTTTTAAATCACTAAAATCACACACAAGTAATCACATATTATTAGGTATTGTTCATTACTTTTTTCTTCCGTATCCATTCATTCATTCGTTCGTATTCATTCATTCGTTCCTTCGTTCATGTATTTGTCAATGGAAATTTCGAAATGTTTTTGTATAAATATAAAACAGTAAAAACAATAACCCGGTAATGGCGCCGAGACGAATAGACCTTTTCATCGATGCGGAATCGGAATCTCGATCTCATTCGCGCAGAGCAATTTATCAACCCCCCTCTGCGCAAATGCGACCGAATTTCCGATTCCTCATCCATGAAAAGGTCTATTCGTTTCTGCGCCATTACCGGGTTATTGCTTTTACTGTTTTATATTTATACAAAAACATGGCCGATTTCAAAATTTCCGTTGCGAGTCTTCAAATGACGATAATTAAAGGATAAAAGATAGTTTGAATCAATAAACTCTGCCCAAATGTACGGAAATGCGTGTACTATCGATTGCAGCCGGTAATAAGGTCGAAAGCTTGATATATATTTCTAATTTCGAGTTTTGAGTTCCCATAAATACTTGATGGGAACTTTTTCTATTGGATTGAAGGGTAAGAATCTTAACGTAGAGGGGTAGCCACTACGTTCGGATCGCTGAACTAATGTTTTAGATCACGAATAAACTCATGTTGTGTCAGAAACCTGCCTTGTATTATCTTTTTGGTGGCGAGTTGACCCCGTGGCTACTTGACCCAGTGGCGAGTTGACCCGTTCCCCTGGAAAAGGTGGCGGAATTGGCCTCATATATAAGGAAAAATACAATATCACACCCTCTGTTCTTACAGAATTTAGATCTTTTGAAGCTTCTGTATTCCACCTAGAGGTAGCTGGCGAATCACTAACATTTGTGTGCATCTACCGGCCCCCACCAAACAAGAAGAACAAATTGACACCGGCTTTGTTCACTTCTGAATTTGTAGACCTTCTCGACCAGTTCATATTTAAAACCGGTCATCTGTTTATATTGGGTGACATAAACCTGCACTTTGATTCCGATTCAGATACCCATGTCCAAACCATCAAATCCATATTAAATGACTAACATGCAACAAGTTATCACAGTACCAACACAACGCCACCTACATACACTTGATTGGTTAATCATAAGAGAGGATGAGTCTGACATTGCAGGATTCACAGTAACTGATAACTGTGTGTCCGACCACCATCTAATCTCATTCAACTGTAAAATATCAAAACTTGTGTTGCCAAAACGGAAAATGTCCACCAGAAATATTAAAGGAATTGTCAAGGATGACTTGTCACTTGCCATGAGAACTTCTCTTGCTAGTATCACTAGTGATAATCACTGTGTCGACAAGTACAATGAGTGTCTTCGTCGGCCACCACGATTTACCGAGAGGTACGGAAAAAAAGCTTTTTAGAAATTATTTTCACAATAAATTGAATGCAAACGATATATTTAATGCATTTTATGCATTTATTTATGGAAATGTGGCCATTAATGATGCAATTTGTGGCGATAATCATAGTTTGGAGTTATTTATTGAGTATCGCGGTTGACCTCTCGGTAAATCGTGTTTACTCGGTTTTACAACAGGCACCGAGAGGTACGCAAAAAAAGCTTCTTGAAAATTATTTTCACAATAAATTAAATGCAAACGGTATATTTAATGCATTTTGTGTATTTATTTCGGGGGATATGGTCATTAATGTTGCAATTTGTCGCGATAATCACAGCTTGGTGTTATTTATTGAGTATCGCGAATGACCTCTCGGTAAATCGTGTTTTCTCGGTTTGACAAGAAGAACCGAAAGGTACGGGAAATTTTAGAAATTATTTTCACTATAAATTAAATGCAAACGGTATATTTTATGCATTTATTTCGAGGATTTGGTCATTAATGATGCAATTTGTCGCGATAATCACAGCTTGGTGTTATTTATTGAGTACCGCGATTGACCTCTCGGTAAATCATGTCCTCTCGGCTTGACATTGCCCTAAGTTGAAAAAAAACCCAAACAATTCCCATCACCATTTACCAGGGCTTTGGACCTGCAAGTCGGAGACTTGGCTGGTTTAAAATTGTTTTTTATTTATTTATTTATTTATTTATTTATTTATTTATTTATTTATTTTTACTGTCGTTTGAAAATAAATAATTTATAGGTTGAAAAAAACCCAAACAATTCCAGTCACCATTTACCAGGGCTTTGGACCTGCAAGTCGGAGACTTAGCGGGTTTAAAATTGTTTTTAATTAATTTATTTATTTTATTTATGTTGCTTTATTGATCATTGATATTATATCATCGGCAGTATTTTGACGGTAATCGCCAGTTTGTCTCATTGCTTTTTTATGTCTATAAGTCATATCGTTTATCTGCTTCAAACATATTTTGTCCGGGCACTCTTTAGTAACAGCGCGTTTAATTTCCCTGGGTTTCCAGCCCTGCAGTAAACCATCGTTTATGATATTTGATTGGTCAGATGTTAACCGACTATAAGAACTTTCGGTTTGTTTTGCATTGCCGTGGATACTTTGATTTTCGGGGAAAGTGCCAATGTATTCTACCACCGCATTTGAATTATTTGAAAAACATGTTATTCTTCTTTTATACCCAGGTTGCCGCTGCAGAGACGAATATTTTCGCGTTACTTCCTGAGTGTTGGAAGCATCTGGTTGAGGGTCAAGAGGAATGAAAGATTTGTTTTTTTTTAACCCTGCGACCAATTATTCCATCTTTAACCCTGCGACCAATTATTCCATCTTTTTTTTGGACATACAACATACTAGCCCTAGTCCTCAAATGATATGTCTTATTAACGGAAATACTTTTAGACGACCAAACACCACAATCGTCGGTATGCAAACATCTACGACCGAGTTTGCGACGCTTCCTTTAATAAGTCTAAACGAACCCAAGCTTTGGAGCAGATGTGGTCAATGTGATCGTCCCACGTACAAGAACTGTTTAATATGACTCCTAAGTGTTTGAGTTTTTCTACTTCAGATATCGGTGTTTTACTAAAGAATAGTGGTGGGTGGGCAACAGGGATGTTTTTGCGCGATATCAACATACTCTCTGTTTTGGGGGATTAAACTCTACCAGCCATTCTCTTTTTGCGACCTCTTGTAGTTTACCCTCCCTTTCGGCAGCCATCAGTCTCCTCTGAGATAAATCCCAATTGAAGTCTGCATGAACATTGAGACATGAATTACAGTAGTAATCTAAGTTTGACTTACAAAAAAAAAAATGAAATGTTGCTTCTGAAGTTTTTCACACGCAGGATGAAGCCAGTGAGCGCATTTCTCACAATAAATGCTTTTTATCTGGTGGCATTCGTCGCCACAAACGTCGCATGGATAAAGCACAGGTGACATGATGATAGTTAAGTCAATGATCAGAGTGGGGAACGAATGGAATGGTTTAACGCGCCGAAGGCGCGCAGGGACGGTATGGGGAACAAGCCCCTTTCGACCCTCAGTGACTGTAAATGACTAATTTCCACATGTCTACTCGTGTTGAAGGAGGAACAGGTTCAGGTACTCGGCAGGTGTCACCGGTTGTGGCGTGATGGTCTCTTTGACTGATGTCGGTTGAACCCTCGGGTGAGGACCAGTGTGAGAGGTTGGGTCCTCTCACAAAGGTACTACCTCTCCCCGAGGGTGCAGTCGATCTGGATTTTCAGGCAAGTATAGTCTGCCACTTCGGAGATGATATTGAGTGATGGCCATCACTGGCAAGTATAATCTGCCTCAGACTGTCTCTGCTTGATAGGATGTCTTTGAAGGAAACAACAACGACCCCTTTCGGGGACCACCAAGAAGAAGACCCGAACTTCCCTGGTTCGGGGGCAGGCCTGCATTGTAATCCTGATGGGTTGGGATAAAAAGATGCGCAATGCGCTTACAAAAAGGGGCCGAGGCAGGACGCAGGACCAACGCTCGCCTCCTTTAAAGTGGTCGATGGAGTGGAGAATGTACAGGAACCATGGGGGTTACCGTTTCTGCAACGGTTGGACTGTACAGTATCCAATCGTGATGTAATTTTAGTGAGTCGGTGAAGGCAGCCCTTTCCGGTAGAAGGCCACAGTTAAGCTGTTTTTCTGCCTGTTTATTCACCTTCTCGTTCCCTATTTATTTATTTCTGTAACAATATTTAATCCTGGTGTAACAAAATGGGGAACACAATTCAAATTCAAGTTTATATCCTATTGAGTGTTTTTCTTACTATGTACCCAAGCCAAATCATTTTCATTGGTGACCCGACGTTGAGAGTAGTGTGTTTGTAGTAAACTTAAAAGTCGCAGTTTTGCTTTTACAAAGGAGCAACACACCTGGGTACTACTCTTTCTGGTAGCCGTCGGTGTGGATGAAAGTAGTCTCTCATGTAGGCGACAAGACAGTAGGCTGAGTCGGCAGATAGGCACATCTAATTAATTAGCAAAATTGTCAGCCAGAGGTAACCACAGAATTCAAGAATATACACACATTCTCACACCAGTAAATAATTATAATAAATAAAGTAAATAAGTACTGAAATAATTCTGAAAGTTGTCTTTATTACCCATGTAGAATAAAAACAAACTTTGATAATTTTATTTTACGTTATTTTTTATATACCGTTTGCATTCAATTTAAAATTATTGTGAAAATAATTTTTAAAAAGCTTTTTGTGATTATAACGTCAAATTGCCACAATACTGACCAAATCCCCGAAATAAATGCATAAAATGCATGAAATATACCGTTTGCATTCAATTTATTGTGAAAATAATTTTCAAGAAGCTTGTTTTGCGTACCTCTCGGTGCCAGCTTTCAAACCGAGAAAACACGATTTATCGAGAGGTCAATCGCGCTACTCAATAAATAACTCCAAACTATGATTATCGCGACAAGTTGCATCATTAATGACCAAATCCCCGGAAATAAATGCATAAAATGCATTAAATATACCGTTTACATTTAATTTATTGTGAAAATAATTTTCAAGAAGCTTTTTTTGCGTATCTCTCGGTGCCTGCTGTCAAACCGAAAAAATACGATTTACCGAGAGGTCAATCGCGCTACTCAATACATAACTCCAAACTATGATTATCGCGAAAAAATGCACCATTAATGGCGACATTTCCAGAAATAAATGAATATATCGTTTGCATTCAATTTATTGTGAAAATAATTTTCAAGAAGCTTTTTTTGCGTACCTCTCGGTGTCTATTGTAAAACCGAGAAAACACGATTTACCGAGAGGTCAACCGCGCTACTCAATAAATAACTCCAAATTATGATTATCGCCACAAATTGCATCATTAATGACCACATTTCCAGAAATAAATACATAAAATGCATAAAATATATCGTTTGCATTCAATTTATTGTGAAAATAATTTCTAAACAGCCTTTTTTCCGTACCTCTCGGTACCTCTCGGTAAATCGTGGTGGCGTCTTCGTCAGCTCTTAGACGAGCATGCACTTCTACGCACTCGCACTGTAGGCAGTCGACCGTCAGCATCATGGATCACGCCGGAGATAAAATTCGTTAAACAACAGCGCCACCGGGCTGAACGGCAATGGAGGAAATCTAAACTAACTGTCCGCCGCCAGATATATCTTCAACACCATCGGCATGTCAACCAGCTGATTAAAGATGCAAAAACCCTTGACTATAACGACAAAATCACAAACTGTCCAACAAAGGAGCTATTTTTAATCGCAAACAGTCTCTGGAAAAGCTAAAACATCCGTCCTTCCCAGCAACATCACACTGTCAGATCTACCAGACAGGTTCAGTTCATATTTCAGCGAGAAGGTGTCCCAAATAAGACTTCAACTGGACCGCACGAACAATAAACCAGAGTTAACAGAATTTACAGAAATAATAATAACTCTTTGGCCAGCCGCTGATTTGTCGCGGTCCTCATAAGAGAAGGCCATCATTCCCCCTGCACCCCACCCCCTCTTCCCCTCCTCTCCTCCCAGCATTCAGATATAAACTGCTTAATAGTGTCCCTCACTTCCTCTTTTTCAATTTCTTCAATAAGCATTCCTACCCTCTCCCTCGTGTCCCCCTTCAGCCATCTATCCTTTGTTTCTTCACCCCACTTCTGCATTATTCTTCCAGTAAATTTTATTCTATGAGGTATATACTGTGGGCATTCCAAGAGAAAATGTTCCAGGGTCTCCACTACTCCAGAGTGGCACATTTGGCATCCCTTTTCCCCATCTCTCCCAATTTTTCCCCGAAGCTCCAGTGATCTTGATCTCAGTTTGAACAGCAGTGACCCTCCAAGGGTGCCATCTAGGTAATTCTCAAAAGCTGGCTTTTCTTTATATTGTAACCCCTGCGGTGATCTTTTCACGCTAACCCCTGCTCGCCAGTTTCGATTGCAATCTTCCATGACTCTCTCTTTGACAAACCTTTTGCCTTCTTTCATTCCTACTTCTATGTTTGTGACCTCTATAGAGTAATTGTCCATTAGTTCCCTCACATGTTTTGACCACCCCGTTTCTATATTAGAATTCCAAATGGTATCGAGCATCAATTTGCACCACCGGTTGTCAGGCAGGTTTCTCAAGTAGTTAAAGTAACACAGTTTTCCCAAATCTACCCTGTCCTTGATTTTCATCCACCCAAGCTCCCCCCTTACTGCTTCCAAAGCTGCAGCATTACTCGACCCTGTTATCCATCTGCCGGCATCATTTTGAGTATTTTCCAACTTCTTAATAACGGTTTGGTTTAATGGAATCACGTCCGTGCCATACGTTATACTTGGTAAACCCACCCTCTCCCACAGTGTTTTCCCCACAAAGACCTTGTTGAAACTATTTTTCCCTAAAAGTTTTAGTTGGTTCAGAATTCTTTTCCCCTTCAGAATCAGTTTGGCTGAGTAATTTCTGTACACCCCTCTTCCCGTTATATTTATGCTTACCCCTAGATACTCATACTCTCCCGTTTCTCCTACAGTGATTTGTTTGCTTTCCCCTTCGGGGATTGAGAACTCCCCCACTCTCCATCTCTTCGTCATATCTACCTTGCGTCCAACGGGTATTACCTTGCTTTTATTTTCATTTAGTTCGAGCCGCCAAGTGTTCCCATATCTACCAACAATTTCCAGCAGTTTCTCTAGCCCCTGTTCAGTTCTAGACATTAACACCATGTCGTCCGCAAAGAATAAGCCTGGTATCTTTATGTCTCCAACATTTACCCCCTCCGCACTCTGAATTAGTTCGTCCCCTAAATCTTTAACATACAATGCAAACAAAATCGGTGAAAAGATACACCCCTGCTTGAGGCCTATATCCATAGGGACTCGTTTTGTAGTGATACTCCCTAGACTGAGTTGGCTTTGCACATCTGTATACAGTGCTTTCATGATTCCCACAAAGTCACCCCCCAGTCCGATGCCCTCGAGCTTTCGCCACATACCTTCCCTCCACACTCGGTCGTACGCTTTTTTCACATCTAGAAATGCCAGAAACATCTTTTTCTTTTCAGCCTTTGTTGATTCTATCAGTTGGGTGAGTGTAAATAGGTGATCAGTGACTCTTCGTCCTTTCCTGAAACCATTTTGAATTTCTCCTAAAAAACCTTTCTCTTCAATAACTTCCTCTAGTCTACCGTATATGACCTTACAGAATACTTTTCCGATGTTACTACTAACTGATATCCCCCTATAGTTATCTAGAACTTCCTTATCCCCCTTTTTGTGTATGAACGACACCTTACTTTCCCTCCACTCTCTGGGGACCTCTTGCTTTCGCAGAGCCAGGTTGAAAAGGTTTGTCAGGACTTCAATAAGTGCCTCCCCTCCATTTTTGAGGAATTCGTTCGGAATTTCATCAGTCCCTCCCGCTTTACCATTTTTTAATTTCGAGACCACGTTCCGCACTTCTTCTGCCGTTATTTCGCTACATACACGATTGGATAGGTTCTCCTCCACCAGTGTATTTCTTTTTGGTGGGGACCCACTGCCCCATCGCCTATCGTTTATCTTTTCCCAGTGCTTGACTAACTCTGAAGCGATACGGCCTTTATCTTCTGTACTTTCCCCATCCACTTTGATACTCTGCACACTACTTTTCCCCCGTTTATTTACCCAGTTCCAAAATACGTTTGAGCTCGAACCCCCCGTTTTCTTTATTATTCTGGCAAGACTGCAATTGCGCTCCTTCCTATTATTATTCTTTATCTCATTTACCTTTTTCCGTGCCAGTTCATATTCTCCTTTCATTAGTCTCGTGTCATTGTTATCCACCCCTTTAAGCTTCCTACTTCTTCTGTAAGCAGCGCATTTTACCTTCCTTTCTTTTAGAGCCTTTTTCAGTCCCTCGTTAACCCTGTATCCAAGCTCTCTCGTTGGGACCCTCACCCTTCCTATACACTCCTTCCCTGTCTCTGTTAGGCTATTTACTATGCCATCTGAAATACTCTGGACATTTGCATCCCTAGGTATACATTCAAGATTTGGTTTTAGTTTTTCCCGAAACTGCTTCCAGTCGGCTCCTTGTTTTAGTCCCCAAACTTCCTTGAAGGTATTTCTGTCTCTATTCGTCTTTTTGCCCATAATCTTAACTGTTATCAGGTTGTGATCACTACCCAAGTCATTTTTTCCCTCGTCATCTATTTCTACATCTATAACCTCCCTCCATACGTTAATGTCAGTGAGTATATAATCAATTATTGTTTTCTTATCGTTCCTCTCCCAGGTCCATTTACCCTTACATTTCGCATCCCTGTTCAGGATCTTTAAACCAAGCTCTTTTGATAGGTCCAACATCTTCCTCCCATTCGTGTTAATTTTCCTATCACCTCCCTGTATGCCCTCCTCCTTATTCCCGATGTGCCCATTGAAGTCCCCCATTAGGACAATACTGAACCCTCTGCTCCCAAGCTCTGTGATATTCAATCTAAGAGTTGTATATATTGAATCATTCCACTCGGGCTTACTTCCCTCCACTGCTAAGTATACAACACCAACGGCAACACTCCTGTTTCCTAACTTGATTTTTGCCCAGACTATTTCGTTGGATACTGGAATCTGAGTCCTTGCTTCTGTGAGATCTGTAATCAATGAGGGCTGTAATTCCTCTTTAGCGTAGATGCCAACACCCCCACCCCGTTTCTGACCCTCAGTTCGCCCAGCTCCTATCCACACGCAACCCTTCATCTGATCAACCCGCTCATCCCGTCGTATCCACGTCTCACTTAGACCCATTATATCGAAGTCTTCTTCGTCCATCATTGTTGATATTTCGCTTACTTTCTTGTGCAGACCCTGGATGTTGCAGTACCCAAACTTAATGAATCTTTGTTTTTTTGTCATCACTGGCACATTATTATAACCCTGGTATGTCCCTGTATTGTGCATGTTTGTTGTTCTTCCCATGTTCCCAGCATTTGTGCCACTCTGGGTTACCGGCTGTGGTCCCCTACCCCCCTTTTCTCCAAAAAAGGCCCAGCCACCTGTAAGATTTTTTGGCCCAACAGGTCTGTACCCATCCTACTTAAATGCAATCCGTCTCGCCCATACAACTCTCCTTGTCCCCAGAATGAATCCCAGTGGTCAATGAAATGTACTCCCAAGTCTTTGCAGTGCTCTTCCAGCTCCTCGTTTAGTGCCATAATCCGCGAGTTCCTCTCATTCCCACCACCCATAACGGGGAGCACCCCTGAAACGATGATCCGAGCATTCCTGCTAAGTAGCTTACTAATTAGGTCCTTGTATGTGTCCACCAAACGAACTGATTTCCTCTCCCTGATGTTATTGGACCCCACATGTAATACCACTACCGGATCAGGCCCCGACCCAGCTACAATACCGTCCACTCTATCCCTCAGGTCCTCCACTTTAGCCCCCGGAAAGCACAGAACTGTTCTATTTTTACTGTCCGGACCACAGACAACCTTGTCGATCCCCCGAACTATGCTACTTCCCGCAACCACCAACTTACTTTTGGACCTCGCCCTATTTATCTCCTCTAGTCTCCTATTGTTTACAGCGTCCTCTTCCTCTCCAACAGCCCCACTCGGACTCAATATCGGTATCGGTATCTTTGACCTAGGATTACTCCTATCCTTGTCCCTCCGTCTCTTTCCAGGCCCTGAGCTACCTGGACTACTCCCCTGGTCTTCCCCCGGATCCCTCCTCCTTTTTCCTGGCCTAGACCCCAAGCTACTATCTGTTGCAACTACCTCCATCTCCTCCTCTGTCTCTTCCGAATCGAGCACATCAAATCTGTTTCTGGTGCTGCACTCCCCACTGCCTTTGGACTTTACACCCCTATCTACCTGCTTCTCTGGCCCCCCTTTCCTACCACTTTTGGTAGTCCACGCCAAACGCTTTACAGCATTGCTCCGGCCTGGGCCCCCCTCATCTGTCCTACGTACTTTTCTAGCAGCCCCCACCTCATCACCTACCTCATTCACATCAAAGGTTCTACCCCCATGTTTCCTCTTGGAACCACCGACAACCTTCCATCCTTCTCGGAAAGCCACTTTCACAGGCGTAACTCCAGACAGCCCCGCCCTACCAAGTTTTCCCTTCAGCTCAGCAATCTCCCCCTCAAACTTAACAATTGTCTCAAGTAGGCGGAGGATTTCCTGACAGTTTGCACATACCTCTCCATATCCCATCGAGCGACAGTCCCCATACATCATAGAACACTGTTTACAAACTTCAAGCCCAATATCGCCATCGGTGGCCCCACCAACCCGGCTCTGACCGACACCCCCAGTGACCTCTGTCTGCACACCAATACTTACTCCGTTGGCACCGTTGACCTGGACCGCGATATTACACGTATTTACCTCCATACTTACCTCCGTCTGAACAGACCTGCTCGCCATCATCAAGACAAAATTACACGATCGGACAGGGAAAATTGTAAACACGCGACAAAAGGCAACACGACGAACCTTTCGACAACTTAGCGCTCACAGTTTTATTTAAGGCCTCCTAACTTTGTCCCAGTTACTATACTAAACTAACCCCCCACAAAGTTGAATAAAATAACCTGAAAATGAAATATATATGATTAGTAAACAATAAAAATACTTAATTTCGATTCGTAACCAAAGAGACTTCTTCTGTATACTTGCGGATCGAGATATCCAGATATTCAACTGGACCGCACGAACAATAAACCAGAGTTAACAGAATTTACAGAAACCCCTTTGTATCATTTAAACCGGTATCATGTGACACTGTTCGCAGGGTCATTCTGTCATCTCCATCTAAATCATGTCCACTTGACCCAATACATACTAGCCTTCTTCGTGAACATATTGATGATCTTATAGAACCAATCGGGGGCTCAGTAGGTGGAGGTGCAGGTTGCAAGCCGAGAGGTCCTCGGTTCGAATCCCACCTACGGCAACCGCGTTGTGTCCTTGGGCAAGACACTTCACCCCCAATGCCTACGTGGGGGCACGGTGACGTTGTGTACTAAGGCGTACTGCACGTCGATGGTGCACCTGTTTTCAGCCAATGCTAACCCTGCTTGAGTGGAGTTAGTATGTTGGGGAGCCGGCAGTTGCTCGCCGTTGCTCGGTGGTTCTCTCCGGGTACTCCGGCTTCCTCTATCCGTAAAACTGTCGCGGTCATGATTAGCCATTGTGCAGAAATATGTGACCTTAAACACTAATAAATAAATAAATAGAACCAATCACAAATATTATTAACACTTCTCTTTTGCAGGGTACTGTGCCTCGTGCCTTCAAGGAGGCAATTGTTACACCTTTACTAAAAAATGCCAACCTTGACCCCCAATAATCTTAAGAACTATCGGCCAGTCTCCAATCTGCCATTCCTGTCAAAGATTGCAGAGAAAATCGTACTCCAACAATTAAAGGACCACCTCTCCGCGAATCAACTTACTGTGACGGATCTCCTAAATGCTGCTGATAGTGGCAAGATCTCCATCTTGTCACTGTTAGACCTGTCAGCCGCATTTGACACCCTTGACCATGACATCTTAATTAAACGCCTCAATATCACCCTCGGCTTGCCAGGAACGGTACTGAACTGGTTTAAGTTTTACCTATCTGACAGAACCCAGTCTGTTCACATTGGTGAAGCCCACTCAAAAAGCAGCTCACTCATGTATGGTGTCCCACAGGGCTCCGTTTTGGGACCTGTTCTTTTTTGCATGTATACACAGCCCATTGGTGGTGTAATATCAAAGCAAGATCTGAGCTATCATATGTATGCTGACGATACTCAAATCTACTCCCCATCCTTACCCAGGCAGTTAACACAAACGGCAACAGACATCCAAACCTGCATAGTGTCCGTCAAGCACTGGAAACAAACAAATTGAAATTAAATGATGACAAGACCGAGATCATTCTAATTTCTATCGATGCAAAAATTAAGAACACCAGCCTCGACCATCTCTGCATTTGCGGCACCGACATAGGTTTTTCAAATACAGCCAAAAACCTAGGTGTTTATCTAGACTCAAATCCAAGTCAAGAACACCAGGAAACGTTTGTTTCTTGAATTGAGAAGGATTTCCCATCTCAGACCTTATCTTACTCAGTAGGTCGCGAAAAAGCTGGTTAGTTCCTTCATCCTGTCCAGGTTGGACTATTGCAATTCGCTTCTGAGCGGTCTACCGATAGAAAAGATAAATAGTTTGAAACGCATTCAAAAGAACGCCGCTAGACTTGTCCTACGCATGCCAAGACGCGACCATATAACACCGATGTTAAGAACCCTTCATTGGCTACCAGTGCAGGCACGGATTGAGTACAAGATTGCATCCTTATGCTACCGTAGCCTGGATTCAACCTTGTCACCCTATCTATCATGCCTCTTACATAATTACACCCCGCCTCGTCACTCAAGGTCCCAAGACCTGAACCTGCTCACCGTACCCAGGTTTAAACTAAAAAAATTGGTCAGAGAGCATTCACATTCTACGGCCCATACAGTTGGAACTCACTTCCTCATTCAGTCAGGAGAGCCAAATCAAAAAATATTTTCAAAACCGAGCTTAAAACATCTTTTCAAGAAATACTTGATGACCCATTGTAGCGGTCGAGGTATAAAGGCCATTTACCAACCAGCCAGCCTGATTGGTCCGGATCTCTTAGTCTCGTGGTAAATCGGTCGCTTTGTGTGCTAAAGGTCGACGGTTCGAAACCCGGCTCCCGCACTTATCTCTCCTCCTGTTACATTTGGGGGCTCGTCCGATTCTCAGCAGTAGGTGGCACTGCGGGTGTATCGACCGCTCTGAGGAGGAACTTGGGTGAGATTCACATGTGGTGAATCTCAAAAGAAGGGGAGAGTAGTGTAGCGGTCGAGGTATAAAGGCCATTTACCAACCAGCCTGGTTGGTCCGGATCTCTTAGTCTCGTGGTAAATCGGTCGCTTTGTGTGCTAAAGGACGACGGTTCGAACCCCGGCTCCCGCACTTATCTCTCCTCCTGTTACACCATCAGTTTTAGAATGATCATTTGTGCGCATGACGTGTGTTTCATTGAATGTGTGTGAGAGCTTAGTGAGTAAATGGTCTGGAATTGTAAAGCGCTTAGAGTCTTTTTCAGGATTAAGCGCTTGATAAATGTACTATATTATTATTATTATTCTCATGCATAAATTATGCGGATTAGACTAACTTTGTCTATTTAATGTTACTTTCAGCACTGTAACTGCAAAGCCAATACGGCTCGGGCTAGAGGCCGTATTTATGAACTGACCTTTGTTATCACCTTGGGACGAGAACGAGTGTTTTTGAGTGCAGTCCAAAATTCAAGATGGCCGCCGCTGGCCATTTTGTACCAAAATTGGTGCAAACAGTTTCTTGTGCAGAACTATTGTATGAAAGTTCTGATTAGAATAAATTTCTGTATGAATGTTTAGTATCATAGAATACATCACATATAATACAGGTTTTTTTTCGTGCAAAAATTATGCAAATTAGATGAACTTTGATTTGTTCAGTGCTACTTATACACAGTAAGTACACATGTCAATACGGCTCGGGCTAGAGTCTGTATTTATGAACCGATCTTCACGAACCTTCTTGGGTACCTTTGTTATCACCTTGGGGTGAGAATGAGTGTTTCTGGGTGTGGTCCAAAATTTGAGATGGCTGCCAGTGGCCATTTTGTACCGAAATTAGGTCCAATCAGTTTTTTGTACAAAACTTCTATACGGCTCAGGCTAGAGGCCGTATTTATGAACCGATCTTTACGAAACTTCTTGGGTACCTTTGCTATCACCGTGGGACGAGAAAGAGTGTTTTTGGGTGCGGTCCAAAATTCAGATGGCCGCCAGCAACCTTTTTGTACCAAAATTAGTGCAATCAGTTTTTTTATACAGAACGTCTGTATGAAAGTTCTGATTTGAATAAATTTTTGTAGGAATGTTTAGTAACATGGAATACATCACATATAATACCTGTTTTTTTCTCGTGCAGAAATTATGCAGATTAGATGAACTTTGATTTGTTCAGTGCTACTTATACACAGTAAGTGCACATGTCAATACGGCTCGGGCTAGAGTCTGTATTTATGAACTGATCTTCACGAAACTTCTTGGGGTACCTTTGTTACCACCTTGTGACAGGAACGAGTGTTTTGGGGTGCCTTTGTTATCACTGTGATATGAGAACAAATATTTTTGGGTTCAGTCAGACCCACTCTGGGACTTCTTTTCTAGTTTAGCATCTAACTGTCGACCACCTTTACAATACTTTACCTACACATATGTTACAGGCTACGGTCAGCATTTATGTACAGTACCTAGATGTTTGTCATTGCTGTGCCACATGCTATACATGTACATGTCTTAAACAAGTTGAGCTACAGTGTCATTGACACTTTCATTTGTTTCTACACCAACAAAATGACAGTTTTAAGCAGGAGAGACAAACAAACAAGACACTCAAGAAATTAGTCAAATAGTAAAAAATCAGTTTTGTTGGCATTGACTTGGCAGGCAAGTAAAAGTGGGGAATGGTAAAGTTTTTCTGCAAGAATTTATTTGTAAAATTGAAATACCAGGCAAAACATGATGTTGGGTGGAACCGTGAAATAGACTACGATTGAAAATCTTTGTAACATCTCTGTGATAGTCAGATCCACCAAAAAGGCTACAGAAGCTAGATGGTCAACTATTTATTATCAAGTGTCTTTGGAAAAGATGCTGTTTCATCCACCTCATAATAAGCCCATATGGTTATTCGCCCATCAGTGCCTGTTGGTGATCGCGCCTGAATTTTAGGAACAACTGCAGAGCACAAGCTACCTTTCAATGGCTCTGGTAACAACTGATCTCATACAGGCCTTTGCAAAAGCAAGCAAGCTCTTACTGGACTGAGCAAGGATTACACTTTTGCCATGTATAAAATGAAGCATGTTGCCACAAAACATTTTAAAAATGAGACCACATGAATGTTCACACAATATTTCTCCTTCAATATTGATGAGGCGTGTAGCTCAAATAACAAAGATTTAGCTGTTCTTGCTAGATATTAATTTTGTGACCATCTTGAATAAGAGTTGTTAAAACATTTTTCTTCTGTTTGAGTCATTAGATTTGGCAGTCATACTGAGGGGTTGCTGCTTCACAAGAGCCATGACTAAATATGATGAAAAGTATTTTAAAAATACCTAGCGGGTTAAGAGTTAAAAAGATACATTGAAAGATTTATGTTTAATGTTCAACATTAAGTTTATAATGCCACTGAAAGTTGAACATCACAGGTGGCTCTCTCTCGATATGACGCGGCTGTAGGGAATTTCCTCTTGCCACTAAGTTGCCAGATCATTAATTAGATTTTATTTTTGATAGCAAAAAGGCTTTAACTCATCATGCTAAGTTGTTTGAGATATACCAGGTTCATAATATAAGTTCACCTTCAAGAGATGAATTAAGAAAATGACTGCAGATTGATCGGCACAAAACTTAAGTGAAATTTTTTTTATTTGACATGAATTACAAAACAAGCAATTTTATGCGTGTGTAGAGGTGTCTTGATTCTTTTAATAAAGTTGTGTGTGAGTTGATCAAAGCCCCTATTCCCCCCATTAGGGAATTTGAAAGGTTATGATTTTCATCTTCTCTGGAACTACTGAGCCGACGTGAACCAAACCTGTCAGGAATAGTCTATGGGAGATCCTCTACAAACGATCCTCATTTTGTTCCAGTGGATTTGAAAACATGACCGCCAGAGGCATTTTTTGATTCTGATTGGTGGATTTTGAAAAATCTTCTCTGAAACCACAAGGCCAAATGTTTTGAAACTTTGCATGGTTGATGACTTGGACACCCTCTACCAATCTACCAACGATCCTCATTAAATGTTGATCAGGTTGCAAACATGGCTGCAATTGCGGCTTATAGTTACAATAGAAACCCTATAGGAAATCACATTTTCATTTTCTTCTCTGGAACTACGGAGGCGACGTGAACCAAACCTGGTTGGATAGTCTATGACAGGTCCTCTACAAAGGATCCTCATTTTGTTCCTGTGCGTTGAAAAACATGGCAACCAGAGGCATTCTTTGATTCTGATTGGTGGATTTTGAAGAATCTTCTCCTCTGAAACCACAGGGCCAAATGTTCTGAAACTGCATGGTTGATGACTGGGACCAACTCTCCTCATTTAATGTTGATCGGGTTGCAAACATGGCCACAATTGCGGCTTATAGTTACCACATGGGAAATCACATTTTCCTCTTCTCTGGAACTACTGAGCCAATGTGAACAAGAACTCGACAGGAATGGTCTATGAGAGAATGAACATATGTGGCCGACAATGGCTATATTCTAATGCTTCACCCAATGCCTCTCCTGTCTGCATGAAGATCGGTATTGTCAGCAAAATACTTGTTTTTAGCTTAACTTGACAATGTCAAGATAGGCTATTGCCATCACACGTGCGGAAGTATGTTAGTCTGTGAGTCTGTTCACATTTTTCTTTAGCACAGGCTTCACCCTGTAGTTCTTGTCTGATCGTCACGAAACTCCATGTGCAGGTTTGGGGTCATGTCTCGATGAGAACGTCCCCTTTTGGTCATGATTGGTCAACCTGTATTGCTGCCCAAGCCCAAAACCCATTAGCATAGTCTACAGGTCGTATTTATGAGGGGATTTCATTGAAACTTGGTAGGATGCCCCGGTGTAATGCCAAGATGAGAACGTCCCCTTTTGGTCACGATCTGTCAACCGTGATGACTGCCCATGCCTGAAACACAAAAACTTTTAGCACAGTCTGCAGGTCATATTTAATATGGAGGGATTTCATTGTAACTTGGTAGGATGACTCCGTATGATTTTTAGATGAGAACTTGCCCATTTGGTCGCGATCTGTCAACTGTGACGACTGCCCGAGCCCAAAACCCGAAAACCTTTACCACAGTATGCAGGTCATATTTGTGAAGGGATTTCATCGTAACTTGGTAGGTTGATTACATATAATGTCTAGATGAGAATGTCCCCTTTTGGACGTGATTGGGCAACTGTGATGGCTGCAGGGGCCCGAAAACCTTTAGCACAGTCTACAGGTCATATTTATGAAGGGATTGTGGGCGGTGCGGTGGCTCAGTAGGTAGAGGTCAGGCTGCAAGCCGAGAGGTCCTCGGTTCGAATCCCACCTGCGGCAACCACGCGCGTTGTGTCCTTGGGCAAAACACTTCACCCCATTGCCTACGTGGGGGCACGGTGACGTTGTGTACTAAGGTGTACTGCACGTCGATGGTGCACCTGTCTTCAACCAATGCTAACCCTTCTTGTGTGGAGTTCGTATGTTGGGGAGCTGACAGTTGCTCGGTGGTTCTATCCGGGTACTCCGGCTTCCTCCACCCGTAAAACTGTCGCGGTCATGATTAGCCATTGTGCAGAAATGTGTGACCTTAAATACCAATAAATAAATAAATAAATATGAAGGGACTTGATTGTAACTTGGTTGGGTGACTCCATATGATGCCTAGATGATGACATCCCCTTTTGGTTGTGATTGGTCAACTGTGACGGCTACAGGTGACCGAAAACCTTGAGCACAGTCTACAGGTCATATTTATGGAGGGATTTCATTGTAACTTCGTGGGATCACTCCAGATAATGCCCAGATGAGAATGTCCCCTTTTGGTTGTGATCGTTCAACCATGATGGCTGCCCGAGCCCGAAAACCATTAGCGCAGTCTACAGGTCATATATATGAAGGGATTTCATTGTAACTTGGTAGCTTGACTTCATATAATGTCTAGATGAGAACGTCCTCTTTTGGATACGATTGGGTAAATGTGACGGCTACAGGGGCCCGGAGCCCGAAAACCTTTAGCACAGTCTACAGGTCATATTTATTAAGGGATTTCATTGTAGCTTGGTAGGATGACTCCAAATAATGTAAAATAGATAAGAACATCCCCTTTTGGACACGATCATTCAGCCTTGATGGCTGCCAGAGCCCAAAAACCTTTCTTATAGTCTGTAGGTCATATTTATGAAGGGATTTCATTGTAACTTCATGGGATCATTCCAGATGATGCCCAGATGAGAATTCCCCTTTTGGTTGCGATCATTCAACCATGATGGCTGCCGGAGCCCAAATCCTGAAAACCTTTAGCACATTCTTCCGGTCATATTTATAAAGGGATTTCATTGTAACTTGGTAGGATGACTCCAAATAATGTCTAGATGAGAAGATCCCCTTTTGGACACGATTGGGCAACTGTGACGGCTACAGGGGCCCAAAACCTGAAAACCTTTAGCACGGTCTACAGGTCATATTTATGAAGGGATTTCATTGTAACTTGGTAGGATGATTCCATATAATGTCTAGATGAGAACGTCCCCTTTTGGTCGCGATCATTCAGCCTTGATGGCTGCCCAAACCCAAAAACCTTTAGCATAGTCCATAGGTTGTATTTATGGAAGGATTTCATTGTAACTTGTTAGGTTGACTCCATATGATGCCTAGATGATGACATCCCCTTTTGGTCGTAATTGGTCAACTGTGACAGCTTCAGGTGCCCAAAGCCCGAAAACCTTGAGCACAGTCTACAGGTCATATATATGAAGGGATTTCATTGTAACGTCGTAGGATCACTTCAGATTTATGGATGATAACGCCCCCTTTTTGGTCGCGATCATTCAACCATGATGGCTTCCCGAGCCCAAAACCCGAAAAACTTTAGTACAGACTACAGGCCGTATTTGTGAAGGGACTTCATTGTTACTTAGTAGAATGATTCAGTATAATGTCGAGATGAGGACATCCGCTTTTAGTTGCAATCGGTGTACCGTCATGGCTACACAGGCCTGAAGCCCGAAAACCTTTAGCACAGTCTACAGGCCATATTTATGAAGGGATTTCAATGTAACTTGAAAGGATGACTCGTTTTGGAATAATTTCACTGTAACTGTGAGGTCATATTAACCCACCCCTCAGCTCTTTAGTACACTACAGTGTACACCTCATAATATTTTTATTAAAAACATAGCATACAGGGAACAGAAATTAACATATTCCCAATTATCACAATTCTTGTCTTATTATTATTATACCCCCGCCCGCTAGGCGGGGGTATATAGGATTCCTCGTGTCCATCAGTCCTTCCGTCGCGAAATTGTTTAATGGAGGGTACCGTCATGCTGTAATCAACTCCTCCCCTACTTTTCAATTCACATAGTTGAAACTTCAGAATATGATCACACACACAATGAAGATGTGCAACACGTATAAAGTCTTGCGAAAATTTTGTTTCTCCACAGTTATTTCCCTTTCTTTACTTACAACATTTTTAGTGCTATTTTGAAGAGAAGGTACTGGTGCAAAAATAAAACAAAACATTATTTCATTGGAGGTGATCACAGAAATGAGCTCAACTCAGCACTCTGATCATGAAAGTTAATCTAGTTCCTTTCTGCATTTTTCACAATGTTGTGAGGAATCATTTGTTTTGGAAGGCTTGTCTTTCATAGTTTGAGATACAGTAAAAGTGGGTCTCCACCGATGAAAGACAACTCTACCTCTTTTAAATGAGAAAATAGTTGGAACAGTTACAGAAAGATTTCCAATGCACATTTTCCATTGTATGTTGCATCTTGATAGGAAAATGTTTCTGCTTCAATTTCCAGAATTATACAGGGTTCACACACACACACTTGTAAATCCTTGAATTTGTATTGGAAAGTCATTTTATGCATTATTTTCCTTAAAAAGTACTTGAAAATTAACCAACAGCCTTGGAAACCCCATGATTTTTTTAAATATTTTATTTTATTTATTTCTTTTTTTTTCAAAAGTAGGATAAGGGGATTTCAGCTCAATGATGGTATAGACTAAACCTGTCATTTTATCTGTATAGTGTTGTCACAGTGGGGAATCACGTGGTTTCGAAATGTATGGCGGAGGAGTTCGAAAACGCGAGAAGAATCGAGGAAAAAGGTAATATACTAGATATGACATATTACATAGTATTTTGGCATATGAGATACTATTTTTCAAACAAACTGATACCCCATTTGTGTCCAAACTCACAGTAGTTTTCTATAACATTCTGACAAAAGTTGCCAGTCGGAGGATTTGGTCCAAGTAGAGAGAAAGCATAAAAATAGAATATGTTCGTGGAATACACCAGTAAACACATCGTGGAAAATCCTCCGACTGGCAACTTTTATCAGAATGTTAT
Source organism: Pictodentalium vernedei (assembly GCA_031216915.1). Taxonomy (NCBI): domain Eukaryota; kingdom Metazoa; phylum Mollusca; class Scaphopoda; order Dentaliida; family Dentaliidae; genus Pictodentalium; species Pictodentalium vernedei. The sequence continues at coordinate 430,606,193 of CM062297.1, read as the reverse complement.
AGAAAACTACTGTGAGTTTGGACACATAAGAGGTATCAGTTTGTTTGAAAAATAGTATTGCTGCCAAAATACTATTTAATATGTCACATCTAGTGTATTACCTTTTTTCCTCGATTCTTCTCCTGTTTCTGAACTCCTCGGCCATTCAACTCGAAACCACGTGATTCCCCACCGTAGTAGTTGAGCAACACATTTACTGCTCTTAATTAATATGAAAACTTTTGTGATGTCCTTGGTTGATTTCAATGTCTAATATTCTCTTAATATCGAGAGTACAAGTATGCCTCACTTACATCATGCACTTTAAAACATTACCAACTGAAAGGCGGGGGTATTTGTTTGTGTCACCTTTAGGTGACACCTATTGTTTTCTGAACACCAAGATGTCACATTGTTGACCTTGCTCACCCTCAGGTATTGGTGCGGGGGTAACACACCACCTGGCGATGGATTGCGGGGGTATCGCACCCCCTGGTGATGGATCGACTCTAGTTTCATGATCCTTTCATAAACATTGAACATTACCCTTTTCATCAAACACAACACACAGACAAGTTAAGCTACAGTGTCATTGACACTTTCATTTAAGAATCTGGTAAAGGCTGGTTCAAGTTTTCTCCACTGAGAACTGGGAAAAACCACAAAAAATATTGTGTATACAGTACAATTCAAAATAAGTTGTAGCATAACCACAAGAAACTAAGTATACAGCTGCTCCTGCACTGATAAGTACATGCGAATCGAGCCGACTGGCATTTTGCTGACATTTTAATGACTCACCCATTCAATCTGCGAATCAATAAAAAAAATGTTAGTAGAATGCATTCTTTGTACATGTAACACTAACATTTTGTTACAGTTTCGTAAAAAAAAATCAGCAGAGTTACTTACTTTCCCATTGCCCCACTTCATGCATTACATTAAGTGCGTATTCAAATTGTTGTTCTTGTCAAGAAGAGAAGTTGTGGAGAACAGCAAGAACGAGTTCTTGCTGTTCTCTGCAACTTTTCGTTTATGACAAGAACGACGCTTTGAATCATCCTGTAGGATTTAGGCCATTTATAAACACCATCACATATTAGTTCCCTTAAGAAAAAAAAAAAACCCATTCGTTTCACATGTTTTAATTAAGCACTGATGATATGATATATTTGTACATATAACATAAATTATTTCAAGTTTGCTGCTAAAAAGGATAACATGTTAACTTTATGAGGTTTGAATCATGAATGTTTCGGTGCAACAATTTGTCCCGACTTACTATATAACCTCTCAGATGGCACACTAGTAGAGCAAACACCTAAATATTTTCTAGTGAAATGAGCAAGTGTCCAGTAATTACTGTGGTTTCCCTACACCAGTCGAAAGCATTCGATTCGCTGTCAGCAAAAGGGGTGGCAACGTAGCTAGCTATTTCACTGGAAATGCTATCAACGCAGTCAATGGCTTTCTCATTTTCCTGTAACTTAAACTGCCCAGTGTTTTTTACGCTTCACCTGCAGTTCTACCTCACTGGTATTATTGTCTTTATTGGGGGCGAGGTGGCGTTGCGGTAACCAGTTCTCGTCTGATCACCGAAGTTAAGCAACGTCGAGCCCGGTTAGTCCTCGGATGGGTGACCATCTGAGCGATCAGTTCGGAGTCCCGCGTTGTGTCCTAGCGCAAGGCACTTAACCCCGATGATCCACATGGGGGCACAATGATGCCATGTACTATATCGTACTGCGCGTCGATGGTGCGCATGTCTTCAACCACTTTAACCCTGCCTGTGCTGCAGTGAGGAGTTACAATGTTGGGGAGCTGCAGCTGCTCGTCGTTGCTCAGTGGTTTTCTCCGGCTTCTTCCACCCGTAAAACTCACGGTCATGATTAGCCATTGTGCATAAGTATGTGACAAACACCAATAAATAAATAATAAATTGTCTTTATAAGTATGTGACAAACACCAATAAATAAATAATAAATTGTCTTTATTATCCTTTTTGCCATTAGCACATTTGCCACCTTTCTTCATAAGCAAGTTATTTTCTTCAATTAAATGATCATTTACAATCTTAAATTCTTCCTCACTCAAATAACGTATTTTAAATCTGAAATCTAAAAGTGTTGCTAAGCAAATAAGTTTGCTGGTGTCACTGTCAATATATTTGTCACACATATACGATTTTATACGACCTTTTATGTCCTTGGTTAATTGATGTACATCTTAGCAGTGTCTTATAGAGTATAATTCAAAAGTGACGTCATTGGTTTTACAGATGATATTGAAACAAAATTTTCTGTTGATAAAATGTTCGTGAAATCAGACACAGGTTCAATTCCAGACACTAATGCTTCCATTACATGGTTGTCTTGCCAGATTGGCACTAAATGACATGTTTTCCGATCTGAACTGTGTTCTTTTCTCCGAGCTACTTTTTGTTCCATAATACGTTTTACCATATCAAATTTTTCTCCCCATCTGTTTGGACAGTCGGCCTCCAATGAAAGTTGCTTCAAATTTAATTCATTTTGTAACTGCACTAAATTTCTTCAGCACTTCCAACTTGTTGAAAATGCAGAAACTACAGACCTACACACACTTAGGGCCTGAGTCACATGCTTGTCGTCTTTAATTACATTATTCACTGCCAGATTTTAGTTGTGTCCAAAGCAGGATAAATGTGGCCAATTTAACTTCTCAACACCACACAATATGTGAACCATTATCTGTTGTAATACATTCTAGACTTTTGGGGTCCAACTCCCAAGATATATTTATTTATTTATTGGTGTTTAAGGTCACATATTTTTGCACAATGTCTAACCATGACCACAACATGAGTATCAACCCAAGACCAGAGGGGAGCATTAATAAGCCATGTTGCCAATTTTAGATAGGGTTTGCACCTCCCAAGCACTGGTGACTGGGTCCTATTTTACCAGTAAAACAGAGCCTGTTTACCGCAGTGAACAGGCACTGCTTCACTTCCCGGGGTCCCACGGGGATCCCAAGATATAAGAGTCTCTGTTAAAACGTCGGCAATATTCTCCCCTGTGTGACTCTCAGAAAAATATAAAGTTTCCAACACACGAGATAGTAAGTTCCCGACCAAGTCAATAAAATGTACAGTTAATCCAATATATCGAACCATGCCAATGGACAACCAGATGTCGGTTGTAGCTGAGAAATACTTGACAGAACGAACTTTATGTGCAACTCTTTCAAGCACTTCATTGACTAGTTTGGAAATAGCCATGTCACTGAAATAATTTCCGCCAGGTAGCGGACATCTACCATCAAACGTTGCCAACATGTCACATTTTTTTTGTTCAGTGTAAATAGGCACCATCTCTCCAGCAATGAATTTTGTAGTGGAGTCTGTTAAAGCTGTCCAACGCTGATAAATTTTATCATAGACTGTCAAATTTTTAACTGCAGCTATGATGGATGGTTGGTTGTTTTGAAGGTGTTTTTTGTTCGCTTTCTTCCCTCTTTCTCATGGTCTCCAATTTGCTAAGTGCAGCTGGGTGGTTACATTTTAAATGAGAAATTAAATTGGAGGTATTACCAAGTATGGTTTTATCACAGAATTGACAGATAGTCTGAGTGTCATCTTTAGGTTTTGAATTTTCACCTTGTTCAAAATTAAAGATGGTATATCGTTTCGACAAAGACCTGATCTCGATACACCAAATACGGAATGCCTATGGGCTGAGATATTTAAGAAAAAGGGTAGGTCGTTATTATTAGGAGTATTCTATCGTCCACCAAATAGTCCCCCAGATACATGGGATGCCATATCATCATCTATTGAAAAAGCTGGAGACACGTCAATTGATGACTTAATTGTAACAGGTGATTTCAATGATAACCACATATTTTCCCCAAGAAGTAGCTTTTCTGGCATAACTAATTATTTTAACCTTAGACAGCTTGTGAGGGAACCAACTTGTTTTACTGAGACATCAGCAACATTGCTTGATCTCTTTGCTGTCAGTGACACAATACACGTGAAAGCATGCGATGTCCACGAACCAGTTATCCCAGACATGATCCGCTATCACTGTCCAATTTCAATCAAAGTCGACTTCCCAAAACCAAACTCTCCTGCCTTCAAAAGGAGGATATGGCTTTATTCTCAGGGCAATTATGAGACATTGAACGAGGCTTTCTCCAACACCGACTGGAATTCTGTCTTCGATACTCAATGTCTCGATACTATAGTTTCCAGTCTCACCGCCATAATACTCGATACTGCATCCACACACATACCCAACAAAATCATTACCTCGAGAATAAATCAACCAAAATGGATGCATAATGAAATAAGATTACTAATAAGACAACGTAAACGTCTGTATCGCATTGCTAAACGTACGAATTTCCCACATGCCTGGGCTAAATATAAACTTAAACGCAACGAATGTGTTTCGGCTATTAGGAAGGCCAAATACCTGTATCTCTCAAAAGTCCAGTCCACATTGAGGAGCAATGTCACCCCAGCATCACTGTGGTGGAAGACTGTTAAAACACTACTCGGTAGCAGCCGCGCGACAGGTATCACCACCCTGGTCCACTTGAACAAAATATACTCCTCAAGTTCTGAGAAAGCTGAAGTGTTTAACGAATACTTTAGTTCTATCTCGTCAGCTGATGACTCGACTGCCTCCCTACCGGACGCACCACCCCGTGTTTCGCATGTTACTGATAACATTATTTTACACTGCAGTGAAGTATATGCCGCAATGAAGTCGATAAAAGTGTCTAAAGCGTCTGGTCCTGATCAAATAAGCCCACGTCTCCTAAAAGAATGTAAATCCTCTCTCTGCGAACCACTCTCAATTTTATTTAATATACTACTGAATAATTCGTACTTCCCGTCACTATGGAAAAAAGCTAATGTCACCCCAATTCTTAAAAAACAGCCGTCCAACGCAGTGACCAATTATCGTCCGATATCACTTATCAGCTGTGTTGGTAAAATATTTGAAAAATGTGTATTTAAACGCTTATGGCAGTTTTTGAGCGAAAATAATGTTCTCAGCCAATTTCAATCAGGTTTTACACCAAGAGATTCAACTGTCCTCCAACTAACTGATATCTATGACGGATTCTGTCGGGCTCTTGACGAAGGTAAAGAAGTTAGGGTTGTCTTCTGTGATGTCAGTAAGGCCTTTGACAAGGTATGGCATGCGGGCCTAATCTACAAGCTGGAGAGTATTGGCGTCTCAGGGGAACTTCTGCAGTTTTTGAAATCATATCTTGCGGATAGATCGCAGCGGGTTGTGATAGCTTCGGCGGAATCTTCATGGAGGCCCATCAATGCTGGTGTTCCCCAGGGGTCAATACTTGGGCCCCTGCTGTTCCTGATATACATAAACGATATAACCAGAAATTTACTCAGTAGTATACGCCTCTTTGCTGACGATACTTCCTTATATTTAATTATTGAGAACCCGGAGCAAGCCTCTATCATAATCAATCAGGATTTGACCACAATCGAGCATTGGGCCAAAACTTGGTTGGTTGAGTTCAATCCCAACAAAACAGAGAGTATGTTAATATCGCGTAAACGCAACCCCAACTCCCACCCACCCTTATATTTAGGTGACTCGGCGATTGCTGAAGTTTCCAACCATAAACACTTAGGCCTCATACTAAATAATACATGCACATGGAACGATCACATTGACCATATCTGCTCCAAAGCCTGGTCCCGTATAGACCTGCTGAGGAGGCACAAATTTAGTCTCGATCGCAGTGTCTGAGAAAAGATATATTTTGCCTTTATAAGGCCACTTCTTGAATATGCGGATACTGTCTGGGATAATTGTTCTGTGACTAATGTCGCTGAACTTGAAAAAATACAGATTGCAGCTGCAAGAATAATCACAGGAGCCACATTGAGTGCTAGTAAGTCTCTGCTATACACGGAAACACGTTGGAACTCACTGCAAGAAAGACGCCGCAAACATAAATTAATTCAGTATTTTAAAATGTATCATCATATGTGTCCCCCATACATCTCAAATAAAGTTCCCAGACTCGTCTCCATGACGAATTCACCACTTAGTCTCCGATCTAGTCAGAACCACCGACTTCCTTTCTGTCGAACGCAATTGTATCAGTCCTCTTTTATCCCAAGCGTCACTGACCAGTGGAATAATTTGCCCATACCTGTCCGCGAGAATTCATCGTTGACTAACTTTAAAACTTTCCTGAGTAATGGTAACCAAAGACCCCCTAGGTTTTACAACAATGCGAAATCTCGCAGGGCCCAAATATACCACTGTAGGCTGCGGTTACACTGTAGTAACCTGAACTCACACCTCTACGAAAATCACTTAATACCTACCCCGTCGTGTCAGTGTGGCGAGCGTGAAACTACTGATCACTTTCTCCTTCATTGTCCACTGTTCTCGAACGCTCGTAACAACTCGATTAATTTACTCCCATTTAGAGTAGATACATCCATACTCTTGTTTGGATCCGAATTCTTAAACAGTGAGGACAACTGCCTTATTTTTGACGTAGTACATGACTTCATTTTATCCAGCAAACGATTTCAGTAAATCTTCACTCAACATTATATCTCGTTCGTGGATATCCCAGCTTTGGAGCTCTGTTTCCTCTTTATGGTATCATATCATATATATAATTAATCAAGTGACCAATGCCTCAAGGAATACACTTACCAGCCTTTCGCAGTTCAACACCACCGAAACTCCCAACTCATAACATGCCCATCTCTATAGTAATGATCTAAAAACTAAGTCTCCGCCCTTTTACTCTCTCCAATCCATGCATTCAACCTGGCTCTTGTAATTTTTCTCCATTATTTTCTTCATTCTGCTATCAGTGTTTCGTATCTTCACAACTTTGTTCAATCTTTTTTATTTCCATTTGCTGTTTAAACAATCTCACATATCGTTGCCTGGTGGCCGAGGTCGCTTCACCGCCCGTCTCTGGATGCCATTGGTCTGAGAGGGTATGTGTGCCTTATCTTCTAGGGTTAATTTAATCTACAATAGTAGCAATCTCGTCCTAATTAAAACACAACGGGGGCGAGGTGTTTTCGGCATCCATGTGTGAGTTCTTCGACTGATATTACACCACCTACAGGAGTATCTTTAACCTACCAGGGAGACGACTTACATAAGCTGTAAGCTTTCTGTCGGATCCCCTCTCAAACTGTAACTTGTCTGCTCGCTACTTGTATACAATTGTATTGCTTGCTGTTCACATTTTGTTTACTTCCATTAACTGTTATTGAATATTGTATACATATCGAATTCTTTAATAAATATTGTTTAAACTAAAATGAAAAAAAGTCTATACTGGTGACGTTGTGTTGGGTTTAGAAATAAGATCCATATCTGGTTATATCGATTTTAACTGTGATTTTGGACAGCAGTTCGTCCGAAAAAAATACAATTTTACGTTCACACAAAAAGGTCGGCAATGCAGCAATAACGAAAAATAAACACAAAAATAGCATAATATTTCTTTTATTTTGTTTTTCCGCAGATTAAAATTTATTAATGAATAGTCATCTTGATAACTGCTGTCAAAACAATCCCAACTCGCATGGCTTGCATGGCTTTATTTGCTCACCTGAGCGAAGCTCAAGGGGAGCTTTACTAATCACATTATCGACTTCTCCCAAACGCCTGAACCAAATCTGGTGTGCATCTTCCTTATATGTCAATTCAAGTTTGTTCAAATAAAGTTGCCACACCCACAGGGGGCACCGCAAGGGGCATAACTGATAGCGCCCATAAAATACTTCTTCAGATCCAGTGGTCAGAATCTTTTCATATTTGGTATACATCTCTAGGGGGGTTAGATTCAAGCTGGGTTAATATTTGGGCCCCCTATTGAAGCCCGAATTTTAACTTAGTGCAATACATGGAATATTCTTTAAAAATCTTCTTCAGATCCACCAGTCAGAATCTTTTCAAATTTGGTACACAACCTCCCCTGGGGGGGGGGGGGGGGGGGGGGGCAGATTGAAGTTTGTTCAAATCGAGTCGCTGGGTTAATATTTTCAACGTGCAATATGAGGAAATTTTTTTAAAAGTCTTCTTCAGATCCACCAGTCAGAATACTTTAACATTTGGTATACATCTCTAGGGGGGTCATATTCAAGTTTGTTCAAATCGGGTTCCTGGGTTGAAAATTTTGGGTCTGGTTCGGACTTAGAAATTTTGGAGCAAAATTTTTTATGCGTTTTGTTAAATTTCGAGACATAAAAAAAAAATTTGGCCTGAAAATTTTGGGTCCAGTTCAGACGGAAATTTTGGACAAAAATTTGGGAAAAAAATGTCAGTTTTTACCTCAACTTGACAAAGTCAAGCTGAGCTATTGCCATCACTTCTCGTCCGTCGGCGTAAGTACGTACGTACGTTAGTATGTTAGTACGTACGTCCACAATTTCCTTTGGCATACCTCACAGGTCGCATTTATGATCAGATCACTTTGAAACTTGGTATGCTTGTTTGTGGTGACCTCTAGATGGGACCTATCGATTTTTTTTTCAATTTCCGTCAAAAAATGTTGCTGCGGCCAACGTTCTTAGAACTTAGTTTAGTCAGCCCACAATATTTCCCTTTGGCACACCCTACAGGGCACATTTATGATTGGATTGCTTTCAAACCTGGTATGCTTATTTAGGGTGACCTCTAGATGGGAGCTATCGATTTTCTTCAATTTCCGTCAAAATATGTTGCCACGGCCAACGTTCTTAGAACTTAGTTTAGTCAGACCTCAATATTTCCCTTTGGCACACCCTACAGGGCACATTTATGATCGGATTGCTTTGAAGCCTGGTATGCTTGTTTGGGGAGACCTCTAGATGGGAGCTATAGATTTTCTTCAATTTCCGTCCAAAAATATTGCCGTGGCCAACGTTCTTAGAACTTAGTTTAGTCAGAAGACCTCAATATTTCCCTTTGGCACACCCTACATGGCACATTTATGATCGGATTGTTTTGAAAGCTGGAATGCTTGTTTGGGGTGACCTCTAGATGGGTGCTATCAATTTTCTTCCATTTCCGTCAAAAAATGTTGCCATGGCCAATGTTCTTAGAACTTAGTTTAGTCATACTTTACCTGTACATTTGTTACAGGCTACGGTCAGTATTTATGTACAGACCTTTACAACACTTTACATGTACCTTTGTTATCAGGTCATTGCTATGTCACATACAATACATGTACATGTCTAACACAAGTTGAGCTACAGTGTCATTGACACTTTCATTTATGTGTTTTGTTCAATTGTGGGATGAAAAAAAATATTTTAGCCTGAAAATTTTGGGTCTGGTTTGGACTCCCCAAATTTTGGACCAAAATTCGGGAAATTTTTTTTGGATTTTTTCTGCGTTTTGTTCAATTTTGAGACAAAATTTTTAGCTCACCTGACTGCAAGTCAGTGTGAGGTATTGGTATCTGTCGTCCGTTAACTTTTCCAAACCTAGCTTCTTCTTCACAGCCAATCAGCCAAATTCAAACATATATTGCACAAACCATCCCTGGGGTATACCCTTTCTATTTTATTCAGTTGAAGCGGCTGCCTTGTTCGGGTTGTGGTCAATGTTGCCAAAGCCAAAACATCTTTAAAAAGTGGGTCCAAAGTACTTGCTTGATGTGCGAAAAAAAAATTTTTCTCGTTGCCCAGTGGGGTACCCCAGGGGCTAAAAATAGAAAAAAAATTCAAATGCCCATATTTTCCAAACTACACGGAACAGAGAACTGTTATTTGGTATGAAGCATCCTTTTGACCAGCAGAATGGATTTTAAAAAAATGGCCATCGGTTGTGTCAGGATGTTCTGTAGGGGCGTACATGATCCGGCATATTTGCAAAAATTGAGAAAAAAATTTTCTTCAGAACCGCTGATCAGAATCTTTTGATATTTGGTATCCAGCATCCACAGGACGGTCAAATACAAGTGTGTTCAAATCGAGCCCCTTTGTTCATATTTGGGCTCAACACAGGAGCCCAAATAATTAACTTGGGGCACTATGGGGAATAAGCTTTAAAAATATTCTTCAGATCAAACAGTCAGATTCTTTTGATATTGGTATGCAGCATCTCTAGGGGGGTTAGATTCAAGTTTGTTCAAATGGGATCCCTGGATGAATATTTGGGCTTCCTATGGGAGCCTGATTATTAACTTGGTGGAATATGGGGGATATTCTTTAAAAATCTTCTTCTTCAGATCCACCAGTCAGATTCTTTTGATATATGGTATGCAGCATCTTTGGGGGGGGGGGGGGGTAGATTCAAGTTTGTTCAAATGGGATCCCTGGATGAATATTTGGGCTCTTTATTGGAGCCCAATTTTTAACTTAGTGCAATATGAGAAAATTTCTTTAAAAATCTTTTTCAGACCCACTAGAGAGAATCCATTCATATTTAGTATGTGACATCGCTGGAGGTGTAAGGTTCAAATTTGTTCAAATGGAGTTCCTAGGTTAATATTTGGGTTCCCCAAGGGAGCCCAAATATTTACTTAGTGCAATATGGGGAATTATCGTTTAAAATCATCTCGTTCAGATCCAGCACTCAGATTCTTTTGATATTTGGTGTACAACACCTCTGGGAGGGTTAGATTGAAGGTTGTTCAAATCAGGTCCCTGGGTTAATATTTGGGCTTTTTATTGAAGCCCAAAGTTTAACTTAGAGCAGTATGAGAAAATTTCTTGAAAATTCTTCTTCTTCAGATCCACCAGTGAGAAACCTTTCATATTTGATAGGTTACATCTCTAGGGGTGTCAAATTCAAGTTTTGTTCAAATTGATTCGCTTGTTTTTTCTTTTTTTTTTCAATTTCTATTTTTTTTTTGGGGGGGGGGGGGGGGGGGGGGGCTAGAGAGAACCACAGTAGCTTAAAACAAAACAAAAATTTTGTTCGGTTGTTGTTTTTAGCTCACCTGACTGACAGTCAGGGTGAGCTTTTCTTATCACTCAGTCCGTCGTTCTGTGTGAAGGTGGTGTTTGAGCCTCTTTCTCCTAAACCACTGGCCACATTTTAATTAAATTTATATAGGGGCATTTTGATTTTTAGGCAAATTAGGTTTCGGCTCATATTGAGCAGAGGGGTGGGGAAAAAATGGCCAAATTTTTTGAAAATCTTCTTCTGATGAACCACCGGTAGCAGAGACTTGATATGTGGTATACAGAGTCCTTTGAGGTTTAGAATCAAGTTTGTTCAAGAGAAGTTTGTCGGGCATTATTTGCCTTCGTTATGGGATGGGCAAAAATTCTGGCCATGCCTAAAAGTTAAAAAATTTATAGTAATTTATATATTTTTTATACTTACCAATGACCCAGACATAGCTGGTGCTAACTCTTAAAATATAGGGCCAAACACAAATTTTGCCCCCCAATCCCCAAAATTTGCATCTAAAACTAAAGAAAACATGTCCTGAAAGGCCCTCCACACTTCGCCCCTACTGCGCATGCGCAGTGTCAAGGACGTTCCGAAATTGGCGCCATTAATCATTCTAATAACCAGTGCCTGGTAAGCGCTATGTACTCAGCGGGGAGGCAAGAGTTCCCAACTCCTGGGAGGGCCATCCCCGTCTGGGTCATTGGTAAGTATAAAAAAATATATAAATTACTATAAATTTTTTAACATTTTTATACTGTACCAATGACCCAGACATAGCTGAATAGTAAAAAGGCTGGAGGGCCAAGGACATAGAGCAAAATGGAATACGCTCAATAAAATAAAATAGATTCATCCCCTGTAGGGAAAAAGAAGTAATAGGCCTTACATGTATCTTTCTTATTTATGATAAATTAGAAAGATACAACACCTTCCAAAATTGAGCTTCATACATCCATGTACTCTATTAATATCCAATATAATCCTTATACTAATAATTTTTAAAGTAAGCCAATAAATAAAGTAAGTCTAGAGAATAGAGACTCTTATACTCCTAAAAGTGTATGAGGATTGCATAATCATGTCCGTTGACATATGCAATATTCAAAAGCTATACTTTAAAAACTAAGACTTGAATGAATTTTAAAAACCTAAACTTCTCACTAAACAACCATCCCAATAACAGCTTAGAATTACTAACTCCGGAGGAGGTATCCCCTTGTTTTCATAGTAAAACAGGTGACCCAAGGGAACACCCTCCCCCCCCCCCCCCCCCCCCTTTTTCTTGCCCTGGGTCAAATAGCCCAGAGCGAAGAGGGCAGCCGAACGGAGACACTGCCGAAACAGACAGCCTACCTAGCTATAGTAGCAACTGTTAAGTGAATGACATTCTGAGCAGTAGATAATAGACCTAACAATAGAGGCCTCCAGAAATGGACTCGATATTTGTGAGATAAAATTCATGAATGTGGATGGCTGAGCGCAATGAGCGGCCTTCAAAAATCTATAATAGCGACACTATTAATGTAAGCCCAAGAAGTAGAAGAACTCTTACTTCATGAGCCGAAATCTTAAGCACAACTGCTAAGTCAATGATATACCATAAGCAGTACCGATAGTTAATAGAATCCATTAACAATAAAATGGAGCGTAACGTCCTTCTACTAGACATCAAAGACAGAAGAAGCTTACGCCCATAGTAATAAACAGATATCTGTTTATAAATACATAAACTGTACCCGGAAAGAGTAAAGGCCTATGCCCATACGAAGACGGAAGGACCTTAAAATAATAGGTTCCGGATAATAGGAGCCTAACTCTTATGCAACAATCCAACCTAAATAGTAACGGAAGTATTGATTCCGAAACTATGAAAGTGAAAATCATCCATCGATTGTGCATGAAACTCACTGACTGTACAGTAAAAGAGAAACCAACAGAATTACTGTCTAAAGGTCAGAATTTGAAAACTACTGTTTCCAGAGGCTCAAATGATTACTTAGCTAAATAAGAACCGAAGTTAAAATCCGTATAGGAATTTAATCTAAAGATTCTAAGTCTATTTATCAAAAAGTTACTAACTGACTTAGATAAAGAGACAAAAGATTCAATTGTAAACTATCGTAGAGTGCATAGGTATGAGGTAACATAAACCTATAACCTAAATAATAACAGGCTGCAGTAGATCTTGTGAAACAAGTATACTAAAAAATAGCAATGAGTAGTATGGAGGGATCAAGAATATGAATATAATGATCCCTACACCACGACGGAAGAGCCTCCACTTTAGCCGCATAGAATAGCGAAGAAGAGGATCTCCTATAGTAAGAAATCGCGTCCAAAGCTCGTCCAGTACAGTGCTTACAATGCAGTACGGACCACACAACGGAATACATGAAGGTTGCGACCTTGCTGGTTGTGATAAAGATGACACGATTTACCCAGTGAAAAAGATCCTCACATAGAGGAAGATTTCACGTTAAGACCCACAGTAGACAAGAGAGTAAATTACTCATGATCTCTGTGAAGATAGAGATGCTATCAACAGAAATGTATTGTGGTTGTTTATCTTAGCAATACCTGCTAAAACAACAGCGCCGGAGGATACGCGTATCCTATCATTCCGTCCTATAGATCAATAGAGCGTTAACAATATTAGCTCAGAGATCTGGACAAGCCAACACATACGTCTGCAATTGATTAGCAAGCTGTGTCATAAATAAATCATCATTGGGCGCTCCCATAGATAGCAAATCTGATTGAATACTTGTTTGTTGAGAGTCCATTCTGACAGCAACAAGCGACCCGTAAGAGAACGGGAGTCCGATAAAACAATCAGACGACCCGGAATATGACGGACCAAAACTGAACTTGGTGTACTATAACCAACAGACGGATTCTTTCCATTAATTGAATAACGGAAACGAAAGAGTGCCTCCCTGGTTCCGGAGATACGCCACTACTGTCGAATTAAAGGACAGGAATTTGGGCATGCGTTTCTGAATAATGTTCATGCAATGACATAAAGCAAGCCTAAAAAACATTATTCCGCGGAAGAAAACTGATTGCTAAAAGACTGCGGAACCCAAAGACCCTGGCACTTCGAATCCGTAGGGATCAGTATTATATCACAATCTGTTTGACTGGCAACCGTCATAACAGCCACACTCGGGTCCGGCAACTGCGGCGGCACTCTCTGAGTCAACCACCGAATGTTTGCCCCAGTCTGAATCTCTTGTAACACTAGATAGACAAGAGAGCGTGTAAATCGAGCAATTCATGGATTGCCGAAAAGTTGCCGTCGAAGAGAAGCTCCTCCGAGAACGAAGCGACTCTGAGAGAGTTCTTAACCTTACTATCCACGCGTGTGGATGTAGCTAGGGCTGCGTCACGTCTAACTAACTCCAATCAGCCACTGAAGGGCGGAGTTATACGTGAACAAACTACTGCCCTCAAAAGAAATTACATTGAGAATAATATCCCGTAAATCTTTTCTTGAAGACGTAATGATAACGCCTCAGTAAGGCGGATTACGTATAATAAAGCGTCTAAGTTAAGTCTACTATACATAATGTCGTTCCCAACATTGAAATTGGAAAAGACATAAACGGCGAAAAAGAATATATGCAGTCTTTAATCACACCGTCTAGACGCATATGAACTCTCGGTATGCCCTGCTCTGCCAAAATAAACTATTTGTATAAATGATAAAATGGCAGAAATGAGCAACGCGGACAAGAAACTAAACTATCATGCTTAGTAGCAGGCTTGTATATATATATATATATATAGCATCGAAAAATAAAACACATGTTGTAATGACAATATTGGACTGCGTCGGTAAGTCAGGGACAATGTCCCTGAACCGATCGAAAATTCCAAGTCCAATGACGCTATAAGTCTCTTATCCACGATCGCAGCAATGAAGTCCGAAAAATAATAATCACTGGAAGATAATGCCAGAAGATATGAAAGGCATCTTCCGATACTACTAAAGGGAAAACTCGAAATCTTTCGAATCCCTTTCGCCATCCTGTCGGACCCTATAAAGCGTTAGGTCGTCCGTACCTGATGCAACCGCGGACCGCACCGACCCAGCGCCGTCGGATAATTCCTGAATCGACCGAGAGACTGTCAATTGCTGGGATGCTGCGAAACAACTGTGCTAACTCGGATAGCACGTCCGTCACTGAGGCCTGAGGAGAAGCGGTCTTACGATGCATTGCCGCTGGAAGTTCCATGATCGTTGCCCCGTGCATACTATCAATATGCGAGCGAACGGAGTGTATAGGCCTCGTGTCCCTTGGCTACCGGATGGCGCGACCTATTCGCCGTGGAATCACTGAATGCCGAAACTGATCGGATACTCGAGGTCACATAGCCAATGTGCGGTCGTGTGCCCTGCTGTGAGGATGAGGAAGCATTAAAGACAGTCTCTCGGACTGTCAATATAACGGAGCGTCCCGACCAACGGACATATGCTCCGAATGTAAAATATCTGAACCACAACATGCGGTCCCCTATGTTGTTGGGCGAGAGAGGGACCTCTCTCGCTCACAGCCCGGACGGACCTGGACAAGCCAGGAACCGGACTAACAGGCTTCCTCCGATCTGTCCTCAATCTGCCGTCACTGGGTGAGTACTAAAGTAATTAAAGTGCTCGCATCACCCAAATCTCCTTCCTAGACCGCAACGGACGAACCCGGCAGCCGAACCATTCGATGAATGTACGCTACACCGGGTGAGCTAGCGAATGTCACTCCGTAGGCGATAGACATATTCCATGAGCACTTATTGCCGCTAACTCTTCATTAACTATGACGACAGAGGCACACTTTTGAAAGACATCTCCATAACTCTTCGAACAAGAAACCAGAAATGCTTGGTTAGCAAGCATAAAATAATAATATATATAGCGTCGTTCAATAATTCGAAAGTTAGTGTGACATTATTGGACTATGTCGGAACTGAGGGACGATGTCCTTGAACCGAACCAAAAATTTCTAAGTCCACCGACGCTATCAGTTTCTTATCCGGCATCGCAGCATTCTGGTCCGACGAAAGAAGCTGTAGAAGACCAAGTCAGATGACATACACAACAGCATATGTTGTTCCGAAAGGGAAAGCTCGAAATCCTCCGAATCCCTTTCGGTATCCCGTCGGACCGGATGAAACTTTCGGACGTCCGTACCCGCTTCCGCGGAGCGTCCCGACCCAGCATCGACGGATAAAATATATGCGACAGATTCAGTTGATGCTGGGATGCTGCGATAAACTGTGCTATTAAGGAAAGCACGTCCGTTCCCGAGGCCTGTGCAGTAGCGGTCTTACGATGCATTGCCGCCGGAAGCTCCGTGTACGTTGACTCCCGCACACTTCCTATGCGAACGTCCGGAGTCTGCAGACCTCGTGTCCCTGGCTACCGGATGGTGTGACCTGGTCGCCGAAGAATCCTTGATCGGCGAAGCTGGTAATATATCGGCGGTCACGCAGCCAAGGTGCGGTCGTGTGCGCTGACGAGAAGAGGAAGCCTTAGCAGTCTCAGCGGACTGCCTATACAACGGAGCGTCCCGAGCGACGGACGTATGCTCCGCTTACGACACATTTTGTACCACAACATCTGGGGCCAGATGTTGTTGAACGAGAGAGGGGCCTCTCTCGCTTGCCGTCCGGATGGACCAGAACGAGCTATGAACCGACTAAAAGGCTTCCTGCGTTCTCCCTCCGATCCGCCGTCACTGGGTGTGCATTAGGTTAATTTATAGTGCTCGCATCACCCCAAAATTCCTTCTAGACCGCAACGGACGAACCCGGCTGCCGAACCATTCGGTGAATGGACGCTACACCGGGCGAGCTAGCGGACGTCAAAGGCCGTCGAACCTACTAGGGTCCTCTTAGGCAATTGGCGTATTTACATGAGCACTTTTCCGCTAGCCCTTCATTAATTGTGACGACGGAGGCACACTGTTGGAAGACATCACAGATACATCACCCTAATCTTGATCGTCTGAAAAAGAAATTGATAAAGTAGAGTGACCCTGCGGGGAAAGGACCGGAGTGTCCAAATCCCCAACAACATACCGTGACATACGCTTCCCATATTGTCATCGAAATCATACGATACAGAACAGGAGTTAATGCGAGTACACTGACCACATATAGATTGATAATAAAGTCAGAGGAAGACTTCCTCTTAAAACAGTTGATTAATATCCTTTCAATGTGAAAAGAAAACAAGTCCTGGTACTCGCACTAACCCCTGGCAATCAAAATACATAATAATAATATGATCCATTAATATAGAAAAAATAATTGAAATCAAAATATTTTGAAAAAATATTTTTTCAGAACAGCCCAAGTTTCTGAAAAGTAACGTTGAGCCCCAATGGATCCCAAGCCTAAGTGTGGACAAAAATTTTAAAAATATTTTAAACAATTTATTCAACACTTACGAACAATAATAATGTATCTAGTTATGATTAAAATAACATCAAGATATTATTTTTTAGAAATCCCCCCCTCACACAGAGGGCTGTTGTAAATGTAAACAATGAGTGTAAAAACACTAAAATAAGACTCCAGGCACCCAGGCCCGAAATCAGTTACCAAAAATACACTATCTGATGCAAAACAGAGACTTCCAGGGAAGAAACTGCAGAACATCAGATGGTAGAAGCAGAACACAACGCCTAACCACCCGTAGGTGAAGACGTAAACATGGGGAAAGAACAGAATTCATTCTGTTATTCAGCTAAAACTCCCAAGAAAATTTAGTAATAATAATTACAAAAACTATGCCAAAAGCATGGGAGAATAGCAAGGGGGAACTTAAAGGACAGGGAGAGAGGAAAACACTTAAAAAAACAGTGTAACTAAATAATCAGAATGACAACAAAATGGCTGCTGCCTTGAAAATAGGTAACTTAACATAATTTCATTAAAAAATTTTAAGTTACAGCCCTGATAATATTCTGTCACACATTCTTTTCCTCTCCTCCTTCTCTATCCTCCTTAGAATCACCATTTCACTAATATTTATGTGTCTGGCATCATTTAAACTGAGATTTATAAGCACAAAGATCAGTCAGATGTTAACTGATGAAGGGCCAAACTTAGAATGATTAATGGCGCCAATTTCGGAACGTCCTTGACACTGCGCATGCGCAGTAGGGGCGAAGTGTGGAGGGCCTTTCAGGACATGTTTTCTTTAGTTTTAGATGCAAATTTTGGGGATTGGGGGGCAAAATTTGTGTTTGGCCCTATATTTTAAGAGTTAGCACCAGCTATGTCTGGGTCATTGGTACAGTATAAAAATTTTCTATTTTCAGAACCGTGAGGTCGATTTGAACCAAATTTGATATGAGATGATAATGGGTCATAAGTAGTTGATTGATGCAAAAAAATTTTTTCTCATTGCCCCGTGGGAACCTCGGGAGCTAAAAATAGGAAAAATCTTAAAACTGCCATATCTCCAAAACTACATGGCACAGAGAATTCTTATTTTGTATAAAGCTTACTTTTAACCAGTGGAATAGAATGGTTAAAAAAAATCCCTATTGGTTTGATCACAAGGTACTTTTTTCAGGACTTTGAAAAAGTGCTGAGTCAGCACTTTTTAACACTGCAGGCAATGGAAAAACATTAAAAAATCTTCTCCAGATCCAGCAGGCAGAATCTTTTGATATTTGGTATACAACATTGTAGGGTGGATCGGATTCAAGTTTGTTCAAATCGGCCCCCTGGGTTCATATTTGGGCTCAGTATAGGAGCCCGATTTCGAACTTAGTGCATTTCAGGCAAATTTCTTAAAAAATCTTCTTCTCCAGATCCAGCAGGCAGAATCTTTTGATATTTGGTATGCAGCATTGTGGGGTGGATCTGATTCAAGTTTGTTCAACTCGGCTCCCTAGATTCATATTTGGGCTCACTATAGAAGCTCGAATTCAAACTTAGTGCATTTCAGACTAATTTCTTCAAAAATCTTCTTCTCCAGATCCAGCAGGCAGAATCTTTTGATATTTGGTATGCAACATTGTGGGGTGGATCTGATTCAAGTTTGTTCAAATTGGCCCCCTGGATTCATATTCGGGCTCACTATAGAAGTCCCTGGGTTCATATTTGGGCTCACTGTGGTAGCCCGAATTATAACTTCAAAATGAGGAATTTTCTTTAAAAATCTTCTTCAGATCCAGCAGTCGGAATGTTTTGATATTTGGTATGCAGCATCCTTTGGGGGGGGGGGGGGGGGGGGGGGGAGAGGGGGGGGGGAGAGTGAGGGGGGAGAGATTCAAGTTAGTTCAAGCCATGCCCCTAGGTCCATATTTGGACTCACTGTGGGAGCTTGAATTGTAACTTAGTTCAAAATGAGGAATTTTCTTTAAAAATCTTCTTCAGATCCAGCAGTCGGAATGTTTTGATATTTGGTGTGCAGCATCCTTAGGGGGGGTGATATTCAAGTTTGTTAAAGCCAAGTCCCTGGGTTCATATATGGGCTCCCTGTGGGATGCAATATGAGGAATATTCTTTAAAAATCTTTTTTTTTTAGATCCACTGGTCAGAATCTTTGGATATTTGGTATAAGCTTTTATTAGGATGAGCAGATGCAACTTGTTGAAATCAATTCTGTGGGTTGATATTTAGGCTACCATGTCAGGTGAGCGCCCTCAGGCCCCCTGGGGCTTCTTGTTTAATACTTCATACTACAGAGCTTGCTAGGAAGGTTTCCTAGGACCAGCAGAAATGAATGGCCAAAAATGTTGCCTTTGGTTGTGTAATGGCAAATCAAAAAAATTGCTCTTGCTGCTGATCACTTACTGATACACTCATCTGTTTTGACAATTTGAGCCAGGTGAGCGTTTTAGGCTCACTTGAGCCTCTTGAGTATTTTTTATAGCCTGAAAATTTTGGGTCCGGTTCAGACTGGAAAATTTTGGACCAAAATTCTGAAAATTTGTTTTCGATTGTTTTCAAAATTGAGTTCCTAGATGAATTAGAGTGGTTTTACGCTTAAATGTTTTTACCCTATTTATTCCCCTCCCTTACTTGTTGGGGTGGGGTGGGGGTGGAGGGACAGTTAGATGTAACAAAATGTTTGGCTGCAAAATATATTTTGAAAGATTTAGAGCGATTTTATGCGACCCTCCAAAAATAATACCCCTATGACCACCAACCCCACTCCCCACTTCATTGGGTCAATTAAGAGGAGATAAAAAAAAGCCATATGAAAGAATTTCTTTAAAAATCTTCTTCTCCAGAACCATCAGAATCTTTTGATATTTGGTATACAATATCTCTGTGGGGGGGGGGGGGGGGGGGGGGGGGGGGGGGAGGGGGTCAGATTCAAGTTGTTCGAATTGCGCCCTGAGAAAATATTTGGGCCCCCTATGAGAGCCGGAATTTTAACTTAGTGCAATATGATGAAATTTCATTGAAAATCTTCAGATCCACCATCCGAATGCTTTCATATTTGGTATACAGCATCGGGAGGGGAAAGGGGAGTAAAATTTAAGTTTGTTCAAATTGGGTGCCCAGGTTAATATTCATGCTCTATTTGATCGGGGGCAGTGACATAACAACCCTTGGAAATTTGGCAGTGCTAGTCTACAGCTGAAAGAATTGGAAGCAGTCAGGAAGACCCAGGATAATAATCTTCTGAAATGGACACAAGAGTTATGAATAATTTCATGACTTCATTCCTCTGTAGTGTTCATGAACCATGACTAACTGAATGTGATCCAAAATAGTTCTTTGAACCACTTTGTCAGGTGAGTGATTAAGGACCCTTGGGGCCTCTTGTTTTTGTTAGCATAAAACACACACATAATATCCTAGTGACCACTCATTGTGGAAGTTCTTTGATCCATTCAACTTTTCTCAAAGTGTGTAGCAGTTAAACAAACTGTACCCTGAAGACAATTAATTGCATATTTTTTTTAATGTAATCCACTCAGTTATCAGTATGGTAATGCAAAACACCTGTTGTATTCGATACGAAACAACTCGCCACAAAATTATTTGATAATTTACGTATAGTAAAATTTTGGACTTTTGTTGTATACATTCAGAACCAATAGGGATTATGAGGATTATTCTTAATAAACATATGTACTTTTCATTTATTTTTACAGAGATTACCGTCGGTATTGTTTGAAAATGCTGTGAGACACAGTATACCGACTGAATTAAAATGACCACGGTATTTTACTTGATATTAAAAAAATTACTGACTTTTGGTCAAATACCATGAAGCCCTAGCACGCTGCACCTCATGAAGGGACCTGCTAGTGTCACACAGCATCCCCTCGAATCAGTTCGATCTGATAGAGAGATAGCATTTCCAGCATATCTCTGGATAAGCCTAACATGGACTCCAAAGTTGCCATAGGAATAATGGCAGATTTGGGCTTGGACAGCCTGAGGGAGGAGTCCAGATCCCAAACCATCAAACTCTGGCAGACTCACAGGCTAGCAGAATCGTAAGAACAATAATGCACAGGGAGAAAAAAGTTATCAGCCCTAGTGAAGAACGAAGTCTTCATAGCCTTGGAACTCAATTTAGAGTCCAAGACAGCAAAAGCTTCAACCACTTGCACCGACTGGTACGGTCATAGGAGAAGGAAGCTCCAAAGGCTGGAGGTGCATGACTGAAGAACGCAGCCTGGCTGAACCATCTGGCTGTCTGAAGGTTTAAGTTTCGAAAAGACTCAAAGACAAAATCAAGAGCCACCCACAAGTCAGAAGACTGATGGATCTTGACGTCAGGTGTGTCTGTCCTAGTTCCTGAGTCGGAAGACATAGCCTAGCTTGGGCATACCAGTCGAAGCCTCCCATGGTGTAGGAGCACCAGCCTGATCAGAAAGCGGCCTGCTTCAAATCCCAGGAGGTGACGCTGCCGAGGATACCAAGAAACCACTAGTTGCCTCTCTGGAAGCAACTGGAAGGTCTTGGCAAGACCCTATGTGAGCAAGGAGAGGACCTCCGAAGCTCACAACTTGAATCCGCCAGTCGGACGTGGTAAGGATCAGGCATAGAAGTGGTTTCACGTCTGGCCCTTTTCACCAGGGAAGGGTCACGATCCTGCAAAACACCCAGTTCCAAATGATGGATGGCAGCCAAAGCATCCGAAGGTAGATGCATATTGGGATATGAAATTCCCCGAGGATCAGAAGTGTGAGAACTCGGCAGAGTCATTGAGGACCTCCGAGGGACAGAAGGTCCAGGCTGCACAGGTTCTGCTGGTCCCCCTAAACTGGCCAAACAGCCAGAAAAGAAGGACGGAATTGTTAGCCCTACCATGAACATCTGAATCCACAGCAAGCTCTGCTTGGTCTGACGACCAAGAGACTGAAACAGAAGGACTGTCTGCCAACCTCTTCCGACTTCGCCGAGTTGAAGCCGATACCCCATGTCCAAAGAAGCAGAATTTGTTGCAGATCCCTGTAGGGACAAGCCAACGCCGGCTGAAATGGAGATTGGAAAAATTCACTGACAGAGATGCAGCCAGAGTGGATACATCAGTAGCTATTGGCAATGGTGGAAACAAGGAGGGAGGAACCGAGCTCGGCTCCCAAGTAGGAGTCACAGTCTGAGTGACAGACTCAGATGTCGACTGGAGGGGGACATCAGTCCCGGCATCAGGCATCTCTTCTCCAAGAATGTCAACACCTACAGCTAGAAAAGACTGCGAATTCCCCATAGAGGGGGAAGTACCCTCTCCAGACTGGATTGGTTCAGAAGGCCCCAAACGACTGCATTCCCCTTTCCCATGGATGCAGAAGGAATGCCCACGAGCAGATACGACACAATTTACCAATGCCCAAAAAGCAGAAGACCAGGAACCACAAAGCCCACAAGGTCTTTCTGCAGAGAATTAAAAACACAAATGCAGGTTATTAATTCGAGAAAGAAAAAAATCAAAACATGGCCCTGTTTATGGACAAATATTCATCCCTATAAACGAGTCAAGGTATCACTCATCATATTTATTCCAGTCCACTACTCATTTCAACGACTGGAGTCGATTTAAGTGCTGTTTGTCATGTAATTAAGTTTGTTTAGACAAACAACTATCAGCAAATAGGTCGACAGTTTGGATAGGCTAGTGTCAGCTTAGGTACTTCCACTGTAGTGCAAGCCTGTTGTAAACAATTGTGAGTGGGTTGATAAGAAATGGCATCTGCGGGAACTGGAGATGTTTCTGCAGTTTTTGATGCAACTATGGCTGATTTTGATACTGAAGGTGGAGAAATGAATAAAAATGAATCTCATAATGACTATGACGTTGATAGAGAAGGCCAGAATAGTGATTCAGGTGATGAATATGACTGATTCAGGTGTCTGCTCCTGGTATTATCGATGTCACTGCAAGAATACCGTATAATATTCAAAACCAACATTTATAACCTTTATTCCATGTATGTGACATTATACAAATGATAAAACATATTATGTTATGTTATTTTAATGAAAAATTCAATTTTTCCACAAAATGTCTCAGTTGGGGGGTGGGGGATGGGGGGGGGGTGGAGTGGGGGTGGTAAGACTGGTGTAGACACAAAAGGGTTAACCCTTTACCCAACACACATGATATCAAAATTTGTTATTTTAATTGTTTTGTTTTTTTTCAAATTAACAAAAA
Source organism: Pictodentalium vernedei (assembly GCA_031216915.1). Lineage (NCBI taxonomy): Eukaryota > Metazoa > Mollusca > Scaphopoda > Dentaliida > Dentaliidae > Pictodentalium > Pictodentalium vernedei. Next base: position 430,582,682 of record CM062297.1, on the reverse strand, counting down.
ATTTCAACAAAACAATATCATGTCACTTATCACCCATTGGAGGTGGTTAATAAGAGGGGTCACATGATATGGTTTTGTTGAACTTTTTGGAAATGTTTCTTTTTTCAACTGCTCAATTTCGCAGGTGGAACTGACCAATTCGTTAAGTGAAGAGTTAATTCTAGTTGGTTAATTCTAGTTTTAATTTTCAACAACCTCACACTGCTGATGCGAGAGTAAAATATACACAAGTGCCAGCTTTGTGAAAGGAATTTATTAACAAATACACCAACAGGGTGTAGCATAGGGCCCCATAAATCTCACATTTTCAAATTGAGAAGCCAATGTAGAATCAGACCTAATTGAAACTTAAAATTGAAGCGAATCACAAAGCTTCATGGGGCCCTGTCTTTATGGTTGTCTGTCTTCATTCCTTTACAAGTTATTGGTAATTGCCAAACACATTTCCTATAATAACCTCCTCAGGGTGGAGCGAACACAGTGGAACTCTGTTAACTGAATAGCCACTTTGCCAATGAAAATTATTCAGTTTATGGGAGTATTCAATTAACTGGGATTGTGTCACTTTCCTGTATTCTAGAGATAAACTTAGCATTTATTCTATCTTGTTTGACAGAGCTCCATGAGCTCTGTCAAACAAGATATAATAGATTAAATGCCTGTATTGGGTGTACTGAGGATAAATAGGTCTATAAACAAAGGAAAACTGGGATGATATTAAAAAACTGACTTAAAAGTACTTCCTCTTCGGGCCAAGTGGTTGTAGCGTCTTCAGTACCAAGATCCATTTTGTCTCGTTGCGACGGCGCTAATCATTTGCATATGGTGTGTCCGAATTGGGTTGTAATACCTGTATTATGCGGTAACTGAGGTCCAAAATGGTGTGGTTTGTTGTGTTAAAATGTGTCGCAACTGGCGTGTCATGTTTGTGTTTGATGCCCACAGTGTGTTGTAAGATACGGAGTATGGAGTATCTTTTATTTCGCCAGAATATTATTTGTGACAATGTTTGCAGGTTACAAAATGGATGCGATTACGAGTCATATACAAATGGTTTTGCATCGGCTGTGAAAACATTCAGGACTAACACTGCTTGATAACTAGTATTTTTTTAGGGAAATTGGCGCATAATAGCACATTGTTCTCTGTCACACCTTGTGAGTGGGTGGGTTGTGGAGAATTCTGCCATTTATTTGGTTGTATCAGTCTTTTGGCCCGCCGTTCATATGGATCTATGAGGGGGTTGTCTGAGAGCAAGAGCTGGAGCCAAGGCTCAAATCGCTCATGGTGCTCACGTCCATACTAGTAGTTGCCATAACAGAAACGTCAGGTCTAATGATATGACAAAATATATAAGAAAGTAACTACTAGAATCCGAGAGGACCTGGGTGTCCGTTATCCCGTAAAAAAGCCTAACCGGTTTTGTACCATGTGTACTTCGTCAGAGATTTTGGTAGCAAATTGGTCTGGTCCTTTTATATGATAAATTCTTGGCGAGTGGCTGAATGGGTGGGTTGGCGAATGACCTGGATTGAGGCTAGTTCAGTAACAGTAAAAGTCGCGTGGCGATTGGCCTGGTGAGTTACCAAGTATATGACTTGGCGAATGAGTGTTCACCAGTAGCTAATTTCGCTAGTACTGATAAATTCCTGTATTCTCTAACAAATGTTTTTAGTTCATGTGAGTGTCGCACAGAATTTAATAGAAGGACTACCAATTGTGGCTTCATGGATGATGCCCTCACTTGGGGTGGAGGTTGGGTTGAGATGAAAGCTCCAATATCACTTGTCTACTGGAGTGGTAAGGTGGGTGTTGAGCTACTGTACGATAAGTGTGCCTGTTGTCCCAATTCGGACACACCATATGCAACTGATTAGCGCCTTGCAATGAGACCAAATGGGTCTTGGTACTGAAAACACTACAAACACTTGGCCCGAACAGAAAGGACTTTGAAGTCAGTTTTTTAATGTATTCAGTCTGTTGACTTCCTGTTCCTCAATGCCATATTCCCAGAGAGCTATGCCACAGTAGATGGCAATCACGTCACGATCAATATGACGTAGTACAGTCCTAACACGAGAGGGGACAACTACAGCAATAACCATTGTTATGACATTTACTTGTAATAAGTGCTGGAACTCCAATAAATATAAACAAGGTTTACACCAACTTTCTAAAACCACACATCAGAGAAGAGGATTTGTTGAGTGCTATGGCTGTAAGCACTTCAAAAGTAAAGAACACCTTAAAAAACACTTACAGAGGAAGTGTCACGAAACTAATAATGTTCATATAAACAATATCTGTGCATCTGTCTCCATTGACATTCACAATGGGACCGACTCGTACAGTATTAATGGGGGAGAAATGAATTCGCCACCCTGCATTGGACGATCCCGATTAAAACTATGCTCAGAGAGGCACAATCATTAACCAAGACATTGGCGGTCCACACCCCACATACCCTAACGCAGTGGAAATATACCACTGGGCACAGATGTCACCACTTTGTACACTTTGTACAGTAAAGTCTTACGTTACGCTGCAAAAGCACTATATGACTGGAACAACTAGATATATTTACTTCTTAAAATCCAAACACCTTGAATGCAGCTCACAACTATTTAATTATTCCGTCGACACTTTCCCTGTTATCACTATATTTTTTTACCCTCTTCACCAACATCTTGCCGTGATACCCTAATGGTTAATGCCCCAACAGGCACACTATCGTATAGTAGCTCTACTATGCCTCTGGAGAAGTACACATGGTATGAAATCAGTTAGGCTTTTTTCTGGGATAACAGACAACCAGGTCCTCTTGGACTCCAGAAGTCAGTTTCTTATATATTTTGAAAACTGGGATGAGGCGAGGTAATTTCTCGACGGGTTACCAGATTTTTTATTCAATTAACAGAAGTTTACTCAATAACTTATGGTAAATTGTTGTGTATTGGGAAATTATATTCAATTAACAGGGTTATTCAATTAAGGTATATCCAATTAAGTGGGCTGCACTGTACTAGATACCTCAGGATTTGTGATTAAAGAAAAATATCACTGGCAGTCTGATAACTTTCTTGCTTGACACTGTTTTATGTCCAAGCATTTCATTCATGTCAATGTTACTCAGGAGCATAATGGCCAATCAGATGCGTTCTTACATGTAATCTGGATTCAACGTGTGGTGTATCTAGCACATTTCCCAATGTCTGTATTGTATCGTGTAACGTTGAATATGTACAACATTCTGGAAATAACATATTCCTCTTGACTGTATTTAACAAAATGGCTAATTGTTTAATGCACTCCATCTGGAAGTGCAAAAAAAGAAATGATTCTTTCCACAATACAACAATATGCAATGAGAATTGTTTAATGACCACCTGCAACACTGAACACCTTTCTCGTCATTTGTTTGCAGTCACAACACCACTGTTTGGATCAATGTGAAATTTACTTGGATCAAATTCTTGGCCTTTGAATGGAGATCCTTCTGCATTCCAAGCTTTTCGAAGGAGTTCATGTGTTTTCTGAAAAAAAAAATTTCATCTCAATACATGTAATAGACTTTTGACTGAACGTGAGATAGACTATCAAGGCATACACACAATAAATGTGATTACAGCATTGCAATAAAGAATATATATCAGATTTTCACTCCACTTCACAATTTCTGCCTCTTAAGTGTCAGTTTCGCAGTACAACAAACACAAATACTAACTACAATGAGACCAATATGAAAAGTGAAATACAAAATCAATGAATATAATTTTGACACAATGAAACACTGAGTCCAAATTAAATTCAGAGATTATACATTCCATATTTGACATTGGACTAGTTCAGGCGATTATGGTCTTATTACAGCAGACGTAATGAAAGTGTCCTTGACAGTGTAGCTCAACTTGTGTAAGACATGTACATGCATAGGGTATGACACAGCAATGACACATATCTAGGTAATGACCTGATAACAAAGGTACATGTAAAGTACTGTAAAGGTCTGTACATAAATACTGACCGTAGCCTGTAACAAATGTACAGGTAAAGTATTGTAAAGGTGGGTGAGTTAGATACCTCTAGCCAGAGCCGTATTGAAATGTGCACTTACTGTGTATAAGTAGCACTGAAAAAATCAAAGTTTGTCTAATTTGCATAATTTTTGCACGAGAAAAAAACCTGTATTATATGTGATGTATTCTATGTTACTGAACATTCATTCAAAAATTTATTCAAATCAAAATCTTCATATAGAAGTTGTGAACAAAAAACTGATTGTACCTAATTTCGGTACAAAATTGCCACCAGCAGCCATCTTGAATTTGGGACTGCACCCCAAAACACTCATTCTCGTCCCAAGGTGATAACAAAGGTACCCAAGAAGTTTCGTGAAGATCGGTTCATAAATACAGCCCCTAGCCCGAGCCGTATTGACATGTGCAATTTCAGTCCATAAGTAGCACTGAATAAATCAAAGTTCATCTAATTTGCATAATTTCAGCATGAGAGAAAAACTCGTATTATATGTGATGTATTCCATGTTACAACATATTCACACAAAAATTTGTTCAAATCAAAACTTTCATACAGAAGTTCTGTACAAAAAACCGATTGCACTAATTTCGGTACATAATAGCTGCTGGCGGTCATCTTGAATTTTGGACCGCACCCCAAAACACTCGTTCTCGTCCCACGATGATAACAAAGGCACCCAAGAAGTTTCGTAAAGATCGGTTCATAAATACGGCCTCTAGCCCGAGCCAGATTGGCATTTGCAGTTACAGTGCTGAAAGTAACACTAAATAGATCAAAGTTAGTCTAATTGGCATAATTTACGCACGAGAAAAAAACCCGTATTATATGTGATGTATCCCATGGTACTAAACATTCATACAAAAAAATTATTCAAATCAGAGCTTTCATATGGAAGTTCTGCGCAAAAATCTGATTGCACCTAATTTTGTATAAAATAGCTGCCAGTGGCCATCTTGAATTTTGGACCGGACCCCAAAACACTCATTCTTGTTCCACTGTGATAACAAAGGTACCCAAGAAGTTTCGTAAAGATTGGTTCATAAATACGGCCTCTAGCCCAAGCCGTGTTGACCGTGCGACAGATGGAACGAAGGGCGACAGGCTATGACAATACCTCAAATTTGGCTTCGCAAAAGTTGAGCTAAAACTTAACTGAACAAATATTTAGGTTGGCTGTTTGTTAGCAAAGGCCAATTTCCCTCAAAGCTGACACAGGAATGTGCTCAGTCTCATGGCGGCTAGTACACTGTGAAACCAGAACTGATTATCAGGAATGCATACTTTTTTCCCAGAGATCTTGCCTGGCACATAGTTTTGGTATGTGCAGCACCAAAACTTAAGAGAAACAAGTGCACCACCAGGCGTGGGCTATGTTCCCCGACAGCAAGTTCTTGCACTGGACATATTTCCAGACAACAAATTTTCAAAGTTGAAAAAATGTAAAAAAGTGCCAAAACTCAGCCAAAATTGATCGGAGCAAACCCAAATTTGAACTTGACCTGTGTATTCTTGTGACAAACATATGTACATAATTTGGTGTTAATTCAATAACTCAAACTAAAGTTATCAGCCTGACATCCAATTTCAAAGTCAAAAAATGAAAAAAAGGGCCATAACTCAACCAAAATTGATCAGACTGAACCCAAATTCGAACTTGACCTGCATATTCATGAGGCAAATCTATGTACAAAATTTGATGCTGATTCAATAACTCATATTAAAGTTATCAGCCAGACATCCAATTTTCAAAGTAAAAAAATATGGAAAAAAGGCTATCACACCAAATTTCCAAAGTTGCAAAACTGGGTGGAAAAGCTCCGAAAAAGGGACATAGCTCCAACACCAACAATGAAAGTGTCAATGAAACTGTAGCCCAACTTGACAAACTTGAACTTGGTAAGTTATAAGTCAAATGACAAAATTGAAGATCATTGGTTCCAATGTTATTTGGTGAAACTTCAACATAACAGCATTGTGTGTGCACAACATCAGAGCAATCCATGCATTTTTAAACATAAACTGTTACGCTGCCTAAAGGAAGAATGTTGATACACAAATGCAGTAAGTTCAGAGGTTATTGTAAACGGCAACTTTTTTCACAGAAATGAATGCTAATCAATAGCTTTTATCTGGAGGTTTCGCCTGATGAGCACAAGTTCAAAAACAATCCAAGTATGTGCCCGGTAGGCCATGTCAAAGAACAATGTTGATGCGTTTACACTCTCTGCAGGGTATATTTATGAATTTCCATAAAAAAGAAAAAAAAACAAAACATTGCCACAAGCAATGACCTTCAAACTTAGTGCATTTGTGCATTTACATCTTCCTTTGGCATGCCTCAGAGGGTTCATTCATTATCGAATTGTTTTGAAACTTTGTATGCCTATTCAGGGTGACAAAGATAAGAGCTATCGATTTTCTTTTCCATCAAAAACTGTTGCTGTTAGCAACAATCTTTGAATTTAATGCATTTATGGGATAAGTTGCTGCACAAATGCACTAAGTTCAAAGGCTAGTGCTAATGACAATAATTGTTTATGGAACTGAAAAATAGCTCACATCTAGAGGTCACCCCAAACACACATACCAAGTTTCAAAGTGAATCGATCATAAATGTGCCCTGCAGGGCATGCCAGAGGAATATATTGATGCCTGGCTAAATTAAGTTTGAAGGTTGATGCCAACAGCAATGTTTTTTGATGCAAATGTTACAAAATCATTAGATATCATCTAGAGGTCACCTAAACAAGCATACCAAGTTTCAAAGCAATCCAATCATAAATGTGCCCAGTAGGGTGTGCCAAAGGGAAATATTGATGTCTAACTAAATAAAGTTCAAAGGTCGTCAACGGCAACATTTTTTGATGGACAAGAAAGAAAATCAATAGCTCCCATCCAGAGGTCACCCCAAAGAAGCAGACCAAGTTTCAAAGTGATCCAATCATAAATGTGCCAAAGGGAAATATTGAGGCCTGACAAAACTAAGTTCAAAGGTCATTGCCAGTGGCAACAATTTTCAACAGAAATGGAAGAAAATCGACAGCTCCCATATAGATGTCACCCCAAACAAGCACACCCCAAGTTTCCAAGCAATCCAATCTTAAATGTGCTTTGCAGGGTGTGTCAAGGGGAAATACTGATACATAACTGCACTATGTTCATCAAAGGTTGTTGCCGTTCGGCAACTATTTTTTGACCAAAATGGAAGAAAATCGATTGCTCCCATCTAGAGGTCACTCCAAACAAGCATACCAAGTTTCAAAGTGATCTGATCATAAATGTGCTCTGTAGGGTGTGCCAAGGGGAAAAATTGAGGTCTGACTAAAACTATGTTCAAAAAACATTGACAGCGGCATTTTCTGACAGAAATGGAAGAATATTGATAGCTCCCATTTAGAGGTCACCCCAAACAAGCATACCAAGTGTCAAAGCGATCTGATCATAAATGCGACCTGTGCGGTGTGCCGAAGGAAATGTGGATGAAAATTAATGGATCCAGCCAATATTCAGAATTGACCTTATCAACGGGGTAAGGGACATGTACACCAAATTTGGTTTTGATTCAATGACCCAAACTTTAGTTATCACTGCAGACAGATGAACAGATGCATGCACATATGGATGGGCAGATGGAGCCGATTACAATAGTCCTCTGACAAAATGTTTTGTCGGGGGACAATAAGATGCCTTAAACATGAACCCAGGCACTTGATTTGCACAAGCTTGACTCTGACCCCACTAAGGATTGTGATAAGTGATTGGAAAAGATAAGGAATTATTCATAAAAACAATGATAAAACAGAGATGGAGATTATAACAGACTGATCAGTTTAGCAACTACTCTGTGCCCCGACATGAAGTTCTTTTTTGGGGCTCCTGATTGATCAAACTGAGACTGATCCAACCAACTGTCTACCGTGATGTAAGGGCCTAAGGTGATTTATTGGACAATATCCTCAATTGCCCTTCTGTGGCCACTGTAGTCTTCAACCATCCAGGATTCCATCCTCCATGGCCTTCAGCACGCATCTCATGGGAGAACAAGGCACCCTCGTCCTTTCTCATCCATGGCTTCGGAGCGGCTATGGCAGATTTTGCACTAAGTTAAAATTTGGGGTCTCATAGTAAGCCTAAATATGGGCCCAGGGACTTGATTTGAACAAACTTGAATTTTTCTTCACAAAGCATACTCTGTACCAAAAATCAAAAAATTCTGACTGATGGATCTGAAGAGGAAGAATTTTTACAAATATTCCACATATTGCACTAAGTTAAAATTTGGGCTCCCATGAGGAGGCCAAATTTTAGCTGACGGTCTTGATTTGAACAAGGTCGAATGTGACCCCATCAGGATGCTATATTTTAAATATCAAAGGATTCTGACTGGTGGACTTGAAGATTTTTGAATAATTTTTCGCATGTTGCACTAAGTGAAAATTCAGGCTCCTAAGCCGGGAGTCAAAATCTAAACTCAAGAGTCTTGATTTAAATAAACTAGAATGTGACATCTCCCCCCCCCCCCCCCCCCCCCCCCTCCCCATGCCCCCCAAGGATCCGGTGAACAAATATCAAATGATTCTGATTGGTGCTTTTGGAGATTTTTATTTCTCTTTTTAATTTGTGGGTGCTAACAGAGTTATGCCCTTTGCGTAGCCAACCCCCCTCCCCCATGTGTGGCAACTGTATTTGAAGAAACAGACATATGGTATGAAACATGCATCTCAAATTTGGTTCCTTTCGGTCCAGTTGTTCATGAGAAGAATTTAATAATGTAAACTTCACATTGGACAACAGACAGGAAGTGATCACTAAACCTTCGCTTAGGTGAGCTAAAAACAAGTTATAAAGGATAAAGAAGTTATGCAATAACATCTTTGAAGGACTATTTTCACGTTGTGAAAATGTCACATTTTGGCAGGTCTGCTCCCAGTTGGAAAAAATTTTTGACACATGAATCTTCACGAATAAGTTGAATGATTATTCCAACAAGTTAGATAATCAATTTATATTGACACACTGTAGTTTTATTAGCTCACCTGACTGAAAGTCAGGGTGAGCTTTTCTTATCACTCTTTGTCCGTCGTCCGTCCATCTGTCGTCCATCGTCCGTCGTCCTGCATGAAGGTGGTGTTTGAGCCTCTTTCTCCTAAACCACTGGCCACATTTCAATTAAATTTCATGTAAGTAGTGGTTATATAGGGGCATTTTGATTGTTATGCAAATTAGGTTTCGGCTCATATTGAACAGAGGGGTGTGAAAAAAATGGCCAAATTTTTTGAAAATCTTCTTCTGATGAACCACCAGTAGCAGAGACTTGATATATGGTATACAGAGTCCTTTTGAGGTTTAGAATCAAGTTTGTTCAAGAGAAGTTTGTCCGGCATTATTTGCCTTCGTTATAGGAGGAGCAAACAAAAATTTGGCCACGCCTAAAATTTCTATTTTCAGAACCATGAGGTCGATTTGAACCAAATTTGATATGAGATGGTAATGGGTCATAAGTAGTTGACTGATGCAAAAAAAATTTTTCTCATTGCCCCGTGGGAACCTCGGGAGCTAAAAATAGGAAAAACCTTAAAACTGCCATATCTCCAAAACTACACGGCACAGAGAATTCTTATTTTGTATGAAGCTTACTTTTATCCAGTAGAATAGAATGGTTTAAAAAAATCCCTATCGGTTTGATCACAAAGTACTTTTTTCAGGACTTTGAAAAAGTGCTGAGTCAGCACTTTTTAACACTGTAGGCAATAGGAAAAACATTAAAAAATCTTCTTCTCCAGATCCAGCAGGCAGAATCTTTTGATATTTGGTATGCAACATTGTAGGGTGGATCTGATTCAAGTTTGTTCAAATCGGCCCCCTGGGTTCATATTTGGGCTCAGTATAGGAGCCTGATTTCGAACTTAGTGCATTTCATGCAAATTTCTTAAAAAACCTTCTTCTCCAGATCCAGCAGGCAGAATCTTTTGATATTTGGTATGCAACATTGTGGGGTGGATCTGATTCAAGTTTGTTCAAATCGGCTCCCTAGATTCATATTTGGGCTCACTATAGAAGCTTGAATTCGAACTTAGTGCATTTCATGCAAATTTCTTCAAAAATCTTCTTCTCCAGATCCAGCAGGCAGAATCTTTTGATATTTGGTATGCAACATCGTAGGGTGGATCGGATTCAAGTTTGTTCAAATCAGCCCCCTGGGTTCATATTTGGGCTCAGTATAGGAGCCTGATTTTGAACTTAGTGCATTTCATGCAAATTTCTTAAAAAATCTTCTCCAGATCCAGCAGGCAGAATCTTTTGCTATTTGGTATGCAACATTGTGGGGTGGATCTGATTCAAGTTTGTTCAAATCGGCTCCCTAGTTTCATATTTGGGCTCACTATAGAAGCTCAAATACGAACTTATTGCATTCCAGGCAAATTTCTTCAAAAATCTTCTTCTCCAGATCCAGCAGGCAGAATCTTTTGATATTTGGTATGCATCATTGTGGGGTGGATCCGATTCAAGTTTGTTCAAATCGACCTCCTGGATTCATATTTGGGCTCACTATAGAAGCCTGAATTCGAACTTGGTGCATTTCAGGCAAATTTCTTAAAAAATCTTCTTCTCCAGATCCAGCAGGCAGAATCTTTTGATATTTGGTATGCAACATCGTAGGGTGGATCGGATTCAAGTTTGTTCAAATCGGCCCCCTGGGTTTATATTTGGGTTCAGTATAGGAGCCCAAATTTGAACTTAGTGCATTTCAGGCAAATTCTTTGAAAATCTTCTTCTCAAGATCCAGCAGGCAGAATCTTTTGATATTGGGTATGCCCCGTGCTTAGGGGGTTGAGATTCAAGTTTGTTCAAGCCAAGTCTCTGGGTTCATATTTGGGCTCACTGTGGTAGCCTGAATTATAACTTAGTTCAAAATGAGGAATTTTCTTTAAAAACCTTCTTCTTCAGATCCAGCAGTCGGAATGTTTTGATATTTCATATGCAGCATCCTTGGGAGGGGGGGGGGGGGGGGGGGGGGAATTCAAGTTTGTTCAAGCCATGTCCCTGGGTTCATATATGGGCTTCCTGTGGGAGCCCAAATTATAACTTAGTTCAATATGAGGAATATTCTTTAAAAATCTTTTTTTTTAGATCCACTGGTCAGAATCTTTGGATATTTGGTATAAGCTTTTCTTAGGAGGAGCAGATGCAACTTGTTGAAATCAATTCTCTGGGTTGATATTTAGGCTACTATGTCAGGTGAGCGCCCTCAGGCCCCCTGGGGCCTCTTGTTTCATTCATCGTAGATTTTTCACGCAAAATGAGAATTGTGATAATGTTACAAATATAAAATTTTCATCCCATTTTGCAATTTGTACATGGGCCTAGCGAGTTGGATTTCTATCCTCAAATTGAATAACAAATTGAATTGGAGGGGGGGGGGGGGGGGGGGGGGGGCAAGAATGCAAATCAAACCAGAAAGAGCACATGAATAACAGCCTGAACAGGGTTTTATAGCAAGTCATATGAGTCCCCAGATGCAGAGGTTGCAAGTTACACTGTTACAACAGTAATTATAAAGAGGAGTGCAGGGACACCACGCACCCCTTGACTTGTACTGCTGTAACAATGTAACTTGTAAGGCAGACAGGCCAATAAACCGACTGAACTTAAATTACAACAGGCAACTATTCTCTCATTTCTGCAGCATTATTCCCCTGACAGAAGACACTTATCTGCCATAGTGCCCTCA